>CBVK0101893727.1:2869-14206 GCA_900067695.1 Picea abies
AAGGTGATGCATCTTCAAACAACCAAAGAAATGTGGGATAAACTTATTAGCAGCTATGAAGGAAATGAGAAAGTAAAAGATGCCAAACTTCAAACATTTAGGTTGAAGTTTGAACAACCAAATATGAATGAAGATGAAACAGTTAGAAAGTATTTTTTAAGAGCTGAAGAACTTGTGAATGTCATGAAGGGTCTTGGTGAGAAGTTTGAAGAATCAATTTTAGTTCAGAAGATTTTAAGATCTTTGCTTGATAAATTTAATCCAAAAGTCTCTACAATAGAAGAATTAAATGATCTTAAATCTCTGTCTATTGATCAAATCCTAGGAACTTTAACTACATATGAAATGAGAATCAACAAAGATAAATCCATTACTAGAGAAGCATCTTTTAAAGCAGACAAGAATATTGATTCAGATTTAGATGATGTTGAGGCAAAATTTGTGAGAAGGTTAAAGAAAGGATCAGGAAAATATCAAGGCAAGCTTCCATTCAAATGTTTTAATTGTGGTAAGATAGGTCATTTTGCATATAAGTGTCCCCATCAGAAAAAGGACTAGAACTCTGATGATGAAAAGAAGTACAAATTCAAGAAATATAGTAAGAAGAAAAGTTTGTGTGCAAATAATGACAATTCCTCAAAAGACATAGATAGTGATTCATCATGTGAAGACAAAGTGAATGATTTTATTCTTATGGCTACGGGAGATCTTGATGATGAACACACAGGAGGTGAAATGGATGATGAAGAAGTTGTGGTGGATATGGAAGGTGAATTAATCAGTGCTTTGGAAGAACTTGACAGACTCAGATGTAAGAAGAGAAAACAAAAACAATTGTTGAAGCAGTTTAAAATGAATGGTGAAAAACCTGATGAAAACTTTTTATCTACTAAAAGTGTAGTTAGAAGAGGAAAAAAAAAATAGAAGACATAATGAAACAACAATTGTCGGAGAAGAAAGCGAGGTGTGAAGCTTTAGAAGAAGAGATAGTAAAAACCAGAAAAGAAATGGAGAATTTTAAGGGATTGTATCACCAAAATCTACCAAGTATTAAAGCCTCATAAGGATTAACCTCCATTCTAAATCAACAAAAAAACCCAAATTTGAAAGTTGGATTGGGGTATGAAGAAGGATCAAGTAGTGATCATCCAAGTAATATAGAACCTATCAAGTTTGTCAAATCCTCAAACATTGGCAATAGTCACTCTACAGAAACAAAGAAAGAAAATCAGCCACCAAGAAGGAATGAAAGAAAAAGTACCAGAACTGAATCTATAGATCAAAGAAATAACATAAACACATTTTCTGATCAAAGAAATCATCAGCCTGGAAGAAATTGACTACAACCTTTTTCCAGGTACAAATGTTTTTTCTATGGTTTTTGTTTTTTCTAATCTAACTTTGGTTACAAATCTATAAAATGTTCTTTAAGATCTAGATATTTGAAATTAAGATACTTAATGAATAATTATCTGCCACAACAAAGATTGAGACAACCAAGAAACAAACGACCACATACTATAAATCATGTGATGGATGGAGGAAGGATGCAAGAGAAACATAACAACAATTATGAGCATAAAAATAGTTATGATTTGTTATTCAGTGAACTAGAATGTTACATCTGTCATAACTATGGACATAAAGATGCAGATTGACGCTTAAGGAATTTTAAGCCATACTCAAATCCTACTACTGAAAATTTCAAGATTTGGAAGAAGAAAGAAGATGACAAGTGTAGACTAGTGTTATCAGCCCAAAGAGAAAAGAACCCCTGGTATATTGATAGTGGATGTTCCAAACATATGAATGGAGACAAAAGTAAGTTTCTAACTTTAAGTGAAAGAAAATCAGGGAATGTAACTTTTGGAAATGATGCACCAAGAAAAATAAAAGGTAAAGGAATGGTAAGTTTGAGTAATGGAAAAGGGAAAGATCAAGATCTGTTTTTTGTAGAAGGTCTGAAACATAATCTTCTTAGTGTTATTCAAGTATATGACCGAGGATGTGAAGTCATTTTTACCTCTAAATACTGTAGAATAAAATCTATGAATTTAGGACAACTAGTTACAAAAGGGATAAGAACATAAAACAATGTCTATGTGTTAAAGAAGAATGTCACTTAAGCAAGTATGATGAAAGTTGGTTGTGGCATAGGAGACTTGGACACCTAAATTTTGATCATATAATCAAGCTCAGAAACAATGGGGCAGTAAAAGATCTTCCAAAGATATCAAAGACATATGACTCTGTTTGTAAACACTACCAGATAGGAAATCTTACTCGCACTTATTTCAAATCTAAAAACTTTCCTTCAATATAAAGACCTCGCCAGTTAGTACATATGGATTTATGTGGACCATCAAGGAAAGAAGGTACAAGAAAAGAAAATTATTTTATGTTTATTATTGATGATTATTCTAGACTAACATGGGTTTCCTTTTTGAAAGAAAAATCTAAAGCATTTGAAAAATTCAAAGTGTTTAAGGCTCTGACTGAGAATCAAACAGGAAAAATATTAAAGGCAATAAGGTATGATAGAGGAGGAGAGTTTAGTTCATGGAACTTCAAAGAGTTTTGTGATAAACATGGGATCAAAAGAGAATACACAATTCCAAGGACTCCACAGAAAAATGGAGTTGTTGAGGGGAAGAATAGATCAATACAACAAATGGCAAGATCAATGATGAATGAGAGGGACATACCTCAGACATATTGGGAAGAAGCAATTCATACAGTTGTTCATATCCTTAACAAAGCTCATCTCAAGAAAAACAGTGGAAAGATTCCTTTTGAACTATGGTTTGGAAGACCTACTTCAATGAAGAATTTTAAAGTCTTTGGGAGTAAATGTTATATCAAGAACAATGATGAAAATCTTGGGTTATGCTACAAATAGTAAAGGGTATAGATGTTACAATAGGAGACTGCATGATGCAGAAGCATCATGTCAAGCACATAGAGGCCGGAACATTCAACACATGTGAGTTCTTCTAGAACTTTGACATGGGCAGATACAATGGATTTCGGGATCCACCTCCACTCAGCGCTAGAATTCACTTTTTGAGGCACACTTGAACCAGTGTTGAATTTTACCATGTGAAGCAAGTTTTTGAAATTGTAAACAGAGTAGGAGTTTCCACTTCAGCTCTAGAATGTGACTAGACTTAGATAGTGTAGGATGAATTTTAGAGTAGGCAAGTAGCCAGGGGAAACCCTAGAAGAATCTTTGAGTTATGTAGAAGTGGACACACACCTAGTTAGGAGAGAGAGTTGGGATACAGAGAAAAATTAACTGTAGGAGAGAACTGTGAATTAGAAGAAGGAAAATGTTTTGAGTTACTATAATTTTGAATGTAATATGTAGCCAATGGGCACTTGTGAATAGAACATAATGGAAAATTGATCCAAATGTGTTGAGCTTGGACTATGTATATTTTCTTTTTATTTTATGTTTTATAAACAAGTGAATGGAACTATGAGATTTTGGTAGTTTCAATTATTTCTCTTCATTTGGAGCTCTAGAAGGTGTGCATCGAGCCAGGGGGGAATGTTGTGGAATTGTTTTCCCTACACTGGGAGCTCTGGAAGGTGTGCATCAAGCTAGAGAGAGGAAACACCATGAATATGAGCTATCAAACTCCCATAGACGAAAGGAGTGTGTGGGAGCCAGAGTCTGAACTAGACAAAGCTCAGGAGGAATAACACTTCAAAAATTGTTATCAGGATCCAGGAACCCATTCCCTGGAAGGAGTGAAGATGAGTCTTCGTAGACTTAGAAATCTCCTAAGTTGAGATTGAGTAAAATCTCAAGAGGAATAATGTCTTCAAACGTTGGATCATCGTGGAAATCCCCACAGACCATTCGATTGAAGGAAAGAGAATTGGCTCTAACCCTACATAGATTCAGGAGGAGAGTTCAAAAATATGAACGGACAGTGGAGAATCCTCGAGGAGGAACACCGAAACCCCGCAGGTCGTCGGATCAGGTAGAGCTGTGAGGAGGTTAGTGATGAGAGTTTCTCAATGTTCATTCCAGGACTAGAGGCTCTAGTCCCTCAAAACCACGAATCGCAAAATAGCAAAATCGTGATTCGATGTGGGACATCGATCACAAGGATAAGTGTGAGTTGTTGATCGAACACCAAGACATCTCGATGTTTCATCATCTGGGCCTTTCGACTTTCGACAACCGGAGGTTCGAAAGGGGAAAGGAAGGATCCTTGCATCGTGATTCCCTGAATCATGAAACCCCAAAAGAGAGAACACCAAGCTGATGGTATAATATCATGGGCCATCATTTCGTCATTCTGGGTACCGGGTACTTGAGAGGCTAGAAGCCTGGAGATTGGGAGTTCTAACTCGCGAAACTGTGAAATGTGAAGACCCAAAAGGCTAAGAGAGGATTCAGTTGAGGCATTGTGCCTTTTCGGTGTTTTGAAGGCCAGAAGTCCAAGAGGACAAAAAAATGGGGAGAATTCTCTCACAAGAGTCCCGAAACCCCCAAAAAATTGAAAGGTAGGTTGGGTTAGAACAGAGAGAAGGGTGTCAATGAAAAAAAGGCATGCACACAGGTTTTGTTGAAGGTCTGTGCCAGAGGAGATAAGGGGAACCTGTGGATTTGTTCAAAGGGTTCTAGCAAGAGCCTGAAGAGCTAATTCGGCTCTGAAGAAGAATGATCCAGAGACCAGGAGGTCATTGGGCCTTGTTGAGGTAGGGGTTCTGCATCAGGTGGTATCAGAGCTGTTTTTTCGTTTGTATATTTCAGGCGAAGGAGGAAAAGAAGGAGATAGAAAAATCAGAGCTATACTTTGTGTGTGATAGACAGTCAACACAATGCCACCAAGAAGACAAGATCTGCCTTTAGCCAACTGTGATGTAGAAAGGGAGATGCAAGAGTTTCATGCTCGAATGGAAGCAATGGAAGCAGCACAAAGAAGATCACCTGAGGAAGAGTATGTCAGTGATGCAGAAAGTGAAGAGGTTGAGGTTAAAGAAGTTGCAGGAGAGGGTGTTGTAGAAGAACATTTACTGAGAGTAGTTGCCAGATTAGGAGGCAGAGCTAAGATAGAGGTCCCCATGTATGAGGGAAATATAGACATTGAAGAACTATTGGAATGGATAAGGTCCATGGACAAACACTTCGACTATGAAGATGTCGATGAGGAAAAGAAGGTGAAGTAGGAAATCACTAGGATAAAAGGGCATGCAACACTATGGTGGGACGAACTGCACACTGAGAGGAGAATTAAAGGAAAATAGAGGATAAAGAGTTGGGACAGGATGGTAGGCAAGCTGAAGGATAAGTTCATACCCAAGGACTACTAGATCAATTTGTTTAGGAAGCTACAGAACCTGAGACAAAAAGGAATGACAGTCAAGGAGTACACCGAGGAGTTCTACTGACTGAACATCATAACTGGACAAAGGGAGAGAGACGAAGAAAAAGTCACGAGATACATAAATGGTTTGAGATATGAAGTTTATGATGAGATGAGGATGATGTCAGTGAGGACTGTGGAAAACGCTTATTAGTTTGTGCTAAAGGCAGAAGAAAAGCTGGCTAGAAAATGGAACCAATGAGGAAGAGGTAAGAGCTCGGTCCCAAGCAAAAGCAATGGATTTAACCATGACAGACCACATAAGTCTAAGGATGAGGCTGAAAAACCACACAATCACTTGGAACGAGGAGGAAGTTCATGAGGAATAAAGAATGGTGGAAGAAACTCTTCTAGAGGAAGAGGCAGAGGAGGAGTAAGGTGCTATAACTATGGAAAGATAGGGCACATGTCTTGGCAATGTCCCAAGAAGAAGAAGGAAGGAGGAGAAGCCCACATTTCAGAAGCACAACAAAGAGATGTTGAGGCCAAAGGAGCAAAGGATGGAGCATCCTTGACGTTGAGAAAATTTCTCTTAAAACTAGAGGCAGAAATTGAAAAGCCACTGTAGAGGAATAGTCTCTTCAGGACAACTTACAAGACTAAGGATAAAGTATGCAAGGTAATAATTGATTGTGGGAGTACTGACAACCTAGTATCCATAGAGATGGTGGAGAAATTGGAGCTGAATACAACTGCACATCCAAAGCCATACAAAGTATCATGGTTGCAAAAAGGACACCAGGTAACAATCACTAAACAATTCCTGGTTGAAATTAAAATAGGAGGGTATAAAGATGAAATACTATGTGATGTAATTCCCATGGATGTATGCCATATTCTATTCATAATACCATGGTAGTTTGACAGAAGTGTCATTCATGATGGTGTTAACACTTGGTAAATTTCCTAGAGGTTGAAAAAGAAGAAATCTACAAAGGTAACCTTAACAAACCGCTTTTAAAGCTGGGATCTAGCCCTTCCAGCTTCAGAGAGGGATCTCTCTATATGTTTTAGCTTTGTTTTAGATTAATATATTAGGCTAGCTATAGAAAACATTGGTTTTGTTGTAAGGGTTTTTTTTAAGTTGGTTGAGATGAACTACACATCCATTGGGCTATGGGGTCTATATTTAATAAGTCTGAGATACAACCAGAAATGTTGAAGAAGTCTTTCACAAGGTGAGGTAATACATTCACTGGATCTTTTCGTATTTTAAATGATGAAGGGAAGAACAGATGAGGAAAATAACTGCAACTAACAAGCACTTAAGAATCTCTTAATTGAAGATATTTAGAAGATAAACACTTAAACCTCTAGAATCGGAAACAGGGTATCAGAGATAAATCCTGTAACATAACGCTATTCGTAAAGATTGGATTCAGAAAACAAAATGAAATACGGAGAAAGAAAACATTAACTCAGGGAAACACATCACCTGTGAACATACGCAAGAATCCTGTAAATTTCCTCTTCTTTATTAATGGTAGATCTCCTAAAAAATGTTTCAGCTTGATAGAAATAGGAGGTGAAAATCAACAACAACCCTCAATACATTGAAACAAAAAGTATTTATAAGTCAAAATACAAACGTTCCTGTCATAACTGAGAAGGACGTGCTCATCCTATTTTTAGCATAACTAACTTAACTAATCAAAACTGCTTTGATGACACGATGCAACTGTTCGCTGAACTTCTGGGTAGGCCATTGGCGAGGTGCCTTCACACCCTCTTCTGACTGGATAGGTGACTGGATCGTGACAGCTCATATTCTAATCTAGCAGATCACACAGCTCCTCCCATATGATATGACTCGGCACTGTGATTTTAAGCAATCTCCTGTACACTTCATCCATATCCGTGTATTTAGCAAATGTGGGCTTGATGATGAATATGTGCTTAATTTCATGTTGGATATCAATATCCAACTACAGGGCTTCTATGAATGCTTTTCCCGTGACACTCCCTTGTACCCCTGCAAATTTGGAACTAGAAGCTTCAGTCAACTTCTTATAATCAGGGAGTGTCATCAATTAATCATTGATGACCTTCATACCAGGCAGGCCTTTTCTTTGTAGAGCGTCTATCTTGTGAAAAAACCTTTGCATTCCTTGATCCATGACTTGGATTTTCTCTTCAAGATGGAGCATGAGGCCTCTTTTGGTTAGAACCCTTTTCACCTCCAATATAGTTTATGTCCTGTCCTCAATTTTCAACTCTTCTAGTTCCTCCCTGGTTTTTGAATTTAGGAACCTTATGATTTCATTAGCTTGGGTTGGCATGTCTCCCAGCTCTGTCCTGATTTTCTCCACCGCTTGTTTGCTCCTTTCGAGCAACTCGTTTTTCTCAAACATTATTTGAAACATAGGCCATATTTCATTTATGGACTTGGAAATATCAGTCCATATCACTTCTTTGGCCTCGGCCAGAGTATTCCCTGCCATGGTCTGCTTTTGGAGCTGTTGTAGCTCCTTCTAGATTTTCTTGTTCACCAGCTTCTCTTTGGCTAGACTTGTCTGGAAAGAAGTCTTCAGCTCTTGGAGATTTTCCATTTCTTTCTTGAGTCTACTGATTTCAGACTCCCACAAATTCATTTTCTCCATAGACTTAGCCAGATCTATGGTGCCTTCTGGTACTTGCCCTACTGTTGTGGATGGAACTGCTTTCACTGTCGCTGTACTCAATCCTGCAATGGGGATAGCGCTTAAGGGGATGCCTTCCATTGTCTTCGTCTGCTCTTTCTCCTTTAACAGTTTTTCCATCTCGGCCTCCATCTCCCTTAACTGAGCATTCTTCTCCATGAGTAATCTCAACATTTCATATTTTTCCCGTTCTTTTTCAGCTATCTCCTTCGTTTGTGGATCCTCTGTTGGAGGGAGCTTTAGCTACTTCTTTAAAGACGTGATGTCAGCATTTTTCTTCTTAATCATTTCTTCAGCTGCTTTGACATTTGCAGGGTCATAGCCAATCTTGAGGACCAGCTCCTCCAATGTTTTGATTTTGTTGTCCTTCGTGAAGGATGATATTTTCCCCATCTTTAGTTGGGTCTAGGCATTGCTCAAAGCTATCCGATACTATGAAGAAGAAGCTATAGCATGGGCTAAAGTGTGGAAAACCATCTCTCCGGTCTTCTTATGCAGATCCATCTGGTCCGTTGGGTGCACGTCCTTGGCCTGGAACTCGACTGTGACCCTTTTGTAATCGGATATTACTTTGGGATCCGACACGTGTGCATGGAGATAGGCCATATGCATCCTCCCTTTCTCTGTATCGAATGCCGAAAGGAGCCTGTGTTGAGCTATGGCTGACTACTTCTGAAATTGGGCATAAGCGTTGCTGGTCAGGGTCTAGTTCTTCTTTTTGATTAAGTCATATTTTTCAAAAATGCCCAATTTGGGCCTAGCCTTGCTTGGTGGAGTATCTAAGGGAGATTTTGTGGTTTTCAATGTTTTCGCCATCTCCTTGTGTTGACTCGAACCGAAAGGTAGACTTATTGGCTTGGCCCCTGGGGAGGGCACTGTGATAGTTGTGATCTCTTGGTCCACTGTCGTGCCTGTCGTAGGAACAGTCCTTGTCTTTTTGGCGTGCATATTAAATTCCTCCGAAGACACCTCTGTTACCAGAGAAGACGATTCTTGTCGAGACCCCTTTTCCTTGGGATTCTGAGGTGTTGCAGTGGGAAGCGCGCTTGTTGAGGCTACCTGTTTTTCCATCCCGACAGTTGGTTGCACGTCCACCAACGTATCAGGCTCCCATTCTGTTTGATTAGAAAAACTTTCGATTTCAGGTCTGGGCTCATGTGCATATGGGGCATTTTTATTTCTGACTCTCATCTCTGAAATGACCCCGCAAGGATCATAATGCCATGTGAAACTTGTGGGGAATTTCATTTCCCTCAACAGTTTGTCTGCTTCGTCACCTGCGCCTCTGTTGTTGTAGATGAATGAACCTATCTGCCCTTTAATCCACAATTGTTGCTTCTTTTTAAGGGAAACAAAGTGCACATCATCAGAATTCATAATTTGCCTAATATATTCCAGTGCGAAAAATCTTACCGGTATATATCTAGGAAGCTTGTATGGTGCCAGCTCGCACCCGTAGACTCAGACCTCGAAGTGATTCTGGTACAAGTACCAGTCTCTTGTCTTCGCATTTTCCAAGAGGTGCAGAACTCTGTGGACTTCATCATTTACTCGTGGCTCAGGCATACCACTCAACATACTTACCGCAGGGTGGTAAAATTGATCAATGAATGCTACGAAGTCGTATTCAGCAGAATTGCGCTTTAGAAGAGACGTCCATGTTGTGACTGGCTGTGGCCTCCCGTCGGTGTCCATCTTCTGCATTGAGAAATTGAATCTGTCTTCTTGGAAGTAGATGAACATGTAAGCCAGGATGGACGAGTACCTGAACATGCCTTCCATGGTGAAATTCACCAGTTGTTCATGGATGTTATGGGCCAAGAAGGTGTTGTAATCGAATTGGGTGGTTGGTTGTTCATCGTTCAAGAAGATAGATAGAAAACCCAGGATGGGTTCGTCTACCCACTGATCGGAATAGTACCCGAGCAGGGCGCACAGTGAGGAAATAATTTGATTTCCTTTGATGGAAAACAAAGAGGAAGGATACGGGGGATTTGTGGTAGGGAGTGGAGCGGAAGTGGGGAGGAAAAGCTCAACTATCTGAGCTCTCTGCGGGAAATTCATTTTTTGATAGAGCTCAGTGAGGATTTCAAGGTTGAATGGGGATGTAGACTCTGGGCGGGTTATCTGTATCATTTGGTCGATATCCTCTGGGGTGATGAAGAAACGGGCATCCCCAGAGGAAGAGACAATGACTTTCTGTTAGGGGATGTAGTGAGCTTGGCACTTAAGCGCGAATTCAGGGAAATGGTGGGTTTGGGGGAACAGATATAGGGGTAAATTGGACTCCTAGAGTCCAATTTCATCGCTATGGTCCAAGAAAACCTCCTGTAGCCACAACTGGAGATCAGAGAAATCAAAACTGCATATGGTATCGGCTATCAAATGGTCCTTGTCAACCAGGGGAATTTTATCCAAGTCAACTGGAGGAGGAACGAACGGATTCTCTTCCTCTTCAGCTGGCTTCATTTTAGACACCATCTCAGCGACTGTAACTGCAAAAAACATGTTAGTGGGTTCTACAGGGGGTGGAGGAAAACGACGGGGAAGTAGTGGGAAAACGATAGATACGTTCTCTGGTGCGACTAATGGTTCTGGTGCGAGGGATGAATAAAGAGTGAAGATTGTTGCAACGGTATATTTATTCAAAACTGGGTCGGTCAGACGTGGGAAAACAGTCAACATGACAACGGACATATAATCCATTTATTAATGGACAATGGGCCACTTGGGGTGATATGGCAAGTGATGGTGACCAAAGTATACGGACGACTGTCGTGGAGGTTTGTGATTGGTGGTAAAGTTTCCAAAGAGGGTTGTTCATGAGTGAAGGGTGTTATGGTGCTGACACCGTGGACTGACAGTAGTAACGGGATGGGACTCAGACCCGGGCGTGAGTGGGACAAGTGGGTTCAGTGGAGGGTGAGATCTATGGGTGACGGGCTGTCAGGCATCATGTGGGTGATGGGACTTCTTTACCAATAGGCTTGAGCCACCCGTGACAATGGGCCCACCTGCGAGGAACATTCATTTCGGACCCCCCCCCTTTGGTTAAAAGCAGAACTCTAAGGGGGGCCCGGAATCCATTTGGAACCATATATCCGCACGATGCATTGGAGGCCGCAGATCTCAGCCTGTACTTGACCAAGTTGCTATTATTGCATGGGGCCTTTGTTTCAATTCTTTTTAGCCCTCTTTTCTTTTTCTTTCTTTTTCCTTTTCTTTCTTTTTTCTTTTCTTTCTTTTTACAAATTATTTGAAGGATGCAATATCATTTGTCCACCAAATCACCAGATACAGATAATATCCAAGTCATC
>CBVK0101893732.1:0-11728 GCA_900067695.1 Picea abies
GAAGGGTTGTATGAATGGCTTGTTATGCCATTTGGCTTAACAAATTCCCTAAGCACATTCATGAGATTAATAAATGAAGTACTCAAATACTTCATTGGTAAGTTTTGTATTGTATATTTGGATGATATCCTAGTCTTCAGTAGAACTGAAGAAGAACACTTAAGGCACTTGACATTAGTGATGAGGGGGTTGCAACAAGAGAAGCTATTGATAAATATGAATAAATTCTCTTTCATGAAGACAAAACTCATATATTTGGGTTTTGTGATCTCTTCAAATGAGTTGAAGATGGATCCAGAGAAGGTGAGGGTAATCAAAGAATGGCCTTCTCCGAGAAGCATATTTTAGGTGAGAAGATTCCATGGATTAACAAGTTTTACAGGAAATTCATCAAGAATTTTAGTGGAATTTGTGAACCATAATGAACACTATAAATAAAAAACATAAGTATTTTAATTGGATAGAGGAAGATGAAAAAAGCTTCAGGGTATTAAAGGAGAAGACAACAAAACAACCTATTTTGGTTCTTCCATATTTTAAGAAGATATTTCAAGTAAGATGTGATACAAGTGGAGTAGCTATTGGTGCAGTGTTGAGCCACAACAATAAGCATGTTTCTTATTTTAGTGAGAAGCTAAATGACACTAAGATTAAATATTATACATATGATAAGGCATTTTATGTTGTAATACAAGCTCTGAAAAAGCGGAGGCACTATCTTATTCCAAAGGATTTTGTCTTGTACAATGATAATCAGGCTTTACAATTCATAGCTAGACAGAAGAAGTTGAACCAAAGACATGCTAAATGGGTAGAATTAATGCAGAATTTTACTTTTTTTACTAAGAACACTAGTGGTAGCGTTAACAAAGTTGTTGATGCTTTGAGCAGGAGATGTATGATTATGTAGGAATTTCAAGTGGAGACCTTAGGGTTTGAACACCTTAAGGAAATGTATCATGAAGATACATATTTTAAAAAGGCTAATGAAGAATGTGAGAACCCTTTTCTAAGGGACATAAGTCAGTGTATAGAGTATCTAATTCAATATGGACTATTGTTCAAAGGAATCCAACTCTGTATTCCAAAATTCTCAATGAGAGACAACCTATTGAAAGAAAAACACAGTGGAGGATTGGCTAGGCATTTAGGCCATCATAAGACTTATGCACAATTGAGTTCTTCATACCATTGGACAGGTATGAGATCCGATGTGAAGAAATTTGTGGACAGATGTAGAGTCTACCAGTATGAAAAAGGGAAGAAACATAACACTTGTCTGTATCAACCATTTCCTATTCCAGACAGGTTGTGGGATGCCATAAGCATGGATTTTGTGTTCGGATTACCAAGAACCTAGAGAGGGGGTGATTCCATATTTGTAGTAGTTTATATATTTTCAAAGATGGAACACTTTATACCATGCCAAAAAATCAGTGATGCTACTCACACAACCAACTTATTTTTCAAGGAAGTTGTGAGATTGCATGGTTTTCCCAGAAGTATAGTCTCAGACAGAGATACCAAGTTTGTGGGGCACTTTTGAAGAACTCTATGGAAAAGGATGGGGAAAAATTTGTCTTTTAGTTCAACATATCACCCTCAGACATACAAGCATAATAAGGTGGTAAATTAGAGTTTAGGGAATTTGCTGAGGAGTTTGGTCATTAAACATCATAATCAGTGGGATCGGATTCTACCCCAGACAGAGTTCGCTTATAATGATTCTCTGAACAGAAGAACTGGAAAAATTCCATTTCAAATAGTGCATGGAATGCATTTGAGAGGAATTTCAGAGTTGAGAAATTTGAGACATGATGAGTTCAGAAGTTTAGGAGCATAAGACTTTGCTGTGGAGATGCAAAAGCTTCATGATCAGATAAAGAGACAGCTACAAGATAACAGTCGAAAATATAAACTCCAATTTGATTAGAAAAGGAGAGAGGTTCATTTCAAAGTTGGAGATCAAGTTTTATCACAACCAAGGAAGGAAAGGTTCCCAAGGGGAACATATAACAAATTAAAGATGAAGAAAATAGTTCCATGTAAGATCCTCAGAAAGTTTGATGAAAAAGCTTATGAGATTGCACTGCCAGAGGGTGTGGAAATATCACCCATATATAATGTTGCATACATGTACCCTTACAGGATTGATGATATAGAAGGATCAAATGATCAGAAGGAGATTCATTGGGAGAAGAAGATTCCAACAATAGAAAATCCACAGATGGAGAAAATCATAGATCAGAGGATTGGTAAGAAAACAAGGAGGAAGACTTATTTTAAGAACCTGGTGAAGTGGAAGGGTCACCCAACAGAGGATGCTAGTTGGATGATTGAATATGATATTCAAAAGCATGGAAAAATAGTGGAGGAGATCATGGAAAAGAGTACATGAATTTTTGGCCAAAGGAGTCCATCAACAATTAAAGAGGCCAGGTGGAGGACAAATGAACACCCAATGCACATATTTGAAATTATTTTTAAAATTCCAAGGAGAGCGCGCATTCTGTTTTGAAAGGATTTCAATTTAAATATTTTAATTATTTTGAGGCATGAGCCATCACATAAGGTCGTTGAAGTTGTAATCATTTTAATTATTAGATAAGGTTGTACAAATGATAAGTATCAAATCATATCTCAATGTAATTTCCATTCAATGTAGTAGTCCATAGTAGATGAATGTATTAACTATGATAGGATAACACTAAGGTAGTCTGAAGGGAAGGCTCGAGAAGCCTCTCCATGTATAAATATATGTATTGTATTCCCAAATGAGGCTGCTAAATGTTATTGTTATTGTTGTTGAGCATTATTTGAGATAGCTCTTGAAGCTTATGGTGAATTTCAGAGAGTTGCATGAACTCATGTACATATTTTATTGAATAAATACAAGAAGAGAGGTTTGATTCCAAATGTATGGTGTTGTTTTCATATAAATTATTTAAGTACATGTGATGTTTCTTTATGCTGTCTATGTTTTATCTGTTTATGTATATTTTATGCATGGATATGTTTTTCATGGTTAAGTGTGGAAGCCTATGATGTTTCTCTAAGTTTCACTTATTTCTCTTCTGAGATTCCTGGTGCAAGGAGTGCAAAATTCCTACAAGGAGTACATAGGAAGAGTTGAGATAGAATCAGAAGCTCAGAAGAGGTAACGTGAATTTACAGTTGAAGTGCAAGGAGTTCACAGTTTATTAGTGGAGATAAAAGACTGGAGCAGAGCCATGCAAGGGGTGAACCGGGAAAACTCTTTGTTTAAGTGTTGAAGAAGTTTCAGAAGAAACGAACGCAAGGAGTGCGTAAGGGAGATTGTTTTCAAAAAACGTTAAGTCCAAAAACTTATCAGAAGTTAAAGGCTGCAAGGAGTGTGCCAGAGGTATAAAATACCTCAAGGACTTAAATCTTAGGAAGGATAGTGATCAAAATCCACAAGGAGGATAAGATTTGTTTGTTTCAAGAATCGGACAGTTGAGATCTATTCAGGATAATCCAAGATATTTCATCACCTTTATATCTGGAGAAGTAGCACAAGGTTTAAACCTGTGAGTTGTTGAGAATTCGCGTGTTCGACATAAGTCGTTCATGAAGACCAGAGGAGGATTTATCAAAGAGTGGGAATCAAAGGTCAATATCCATTCGGGAGTTTGTTGAAGACCTAACATTTGTTGGATTAGGAGGAGTTGTGAAAGGGTTAATCGATGAAGTACTTTGAACTTTGCCCATTCGAGAGTTTGGGAGTGTGGAGAACTCAGGACCCTCAAAGTCCTAAAGGCTAGAGTTGATCATGGTCATCCAAAATCTGAGGACACATGTCAATAGATCATGTAATCTAGTGGACTAGAAATATGGAGGAATTTAGGAGTGGTGATTCAATAGTGGAGGACCCCCAAAGTCTCGAATCCTTGAAGTTCATCAGGGTCGTCCATCGACATAGACACATGTTGTCAGATCAAAATATTTGGAGGATAGATACTCCGAGAGAATAGAGAGAAAAGGAGTTTGATCTCTCTAGAGTCTCAAAGTTGAGAGTTCATCATGCCCGTTGATCAGAGGAAGGACACGCGGTAGTAGATCCAGAAGTGTAGAGGTCCAACACTCCGAAGGAAATAGAGTGGAGTGTTGCGAGGACTCATGAAGGCCTGAAGGCCAGATTCCATCCTATCCATTCATTGGAGGAGGATGCATGAAGATAGATCTTGTAGTTTGGGGGATGTGGCACTTTGAAAAAAATTGAATCATCATGTAGACAGAAATAAAATCACCGAAGTCCAGAGAATATCCTGGTCATTGATCAAGAAGGGGGGAACATGGAGGATGGATAAACATTTCATGTTTCTGTGTTGAGATATACAAAGGGTTGTGGCATGTGGATGACCAAAATAAATCGCCAAAGGCTGAAAGAGAGGTGTTTGAGCCGTCCATCCATCTGTGCTTGAGGGTCGTCGATTTGATACTTGGGCATAAGTGCCTTTTTGACAATCCGAGAAATTTGTGAAAAGGTGTTACGGAGAAATCATTGAAGCCCAGAGTGAGAAAGAGGTGGAGAGCCATCGATTTAGTGGAGGAATATGAGTCGTTCGATCTGACCTTTTTGGCACTCGACGCTTTGCAATTGTTGTGTGTATGTTGGGCATAGTAAAAAATCATCAAAGACTGAAACAATGGAGTTGATCCATCGATCTTGGTATTTGTTTAGAGTCGTTGATATTTCTTCAAATTGTTCGGCAGTTCACAGGTTGTGTGTTCGGAGATAAGAAGGATAAAAGATCCTGAATTCTTGAAACTTTCATGGATTGAAAGTTTGGCGCATGGTTTTGGCCATTGATCTTTGAGGAGGCTCTAATAGTGCTCGAGGACTCCTGAAGAAGAGAATTTTCATTCGAGAAGAAGTTTTAAGGACCTATGTATTGAAATTTTTGGCTTAGATGGAGCCCGTGAGCTAATTTTAGCTCCCAACTAGAGTGATCCTAGACCGGGAGGTCGTGCGGACCCTGGGAGAGGGTGGGGTCTACATCACTCATGAAACCACTCATGATGAATATATTAGGTTGCATAGATTCATTCCTATGTGGCATGTCCCTGACATGGTGTTCCATATGATGCCAACTTTGTCTCATGAGTTCATTGATTATGAAAAATCTCCTTGGCCTGAGCCTCACTATGGGATCTACTTTGCATAAACCATATGAATGTGTAGTGCATTATACATAGGTATGTGGTGTGAGTGATTTTATCATATCCAAAAAATACAAAAATATTTTTCCTTTTTGATATTTCACTATGGGTTTTGACCCCAAAATCTAGTTTACATATGTTGACAGGATTATTGGGATTTTTTTACGACAATGGAAAATTTCACTGAACTAGAGGTATATATTCCTAAACTGGAATACAGGGATAGGATTTTCATTGCATTTCCTACTTGGAATTATTAACCATACATACTGTTGGCATTATGCGTTAGGTTCGAACTCGATCAGTTGTGACATTAGACACTCCTTTTTCACGTCGTAACTGGGTCGATAATTCATACCCTTCATGAACACCCTATTTATCACCTGAATTTCCATTTGGTTCCCATGTTTCATTTTTACATAGGCCCAGGAGCCCTCCTTTATACTATCCATGACTTGAAGATTGAGCCTCATTTTCCTCTCTTTGTTTGTATTTTGGCCACATCCTGTGGGGGTTCTTGAAAATGTTTTTATTGTTTCTTAATGGTCAGCTATGAATTTTCTTCTTGCATCTTTCCTCCCACCACTGTGCTACTATTTTCCCATATCCTACTTACCTCTATGCAATAGCCTTGACCACCTACCTCTTGCATTATTTGTCCTCCATTTTACATTGACCTAATCAGGGAGAGAAAAAATTCTAAGAGTGTATCTCACTTTCTTGTACCATTTTCATTCACTTCACTTAGGTTAGTCCCATGTGCTTGAAACATAGGATCATGTTATTAATCCACACATTCTCTCCCAACGAGTATCCTTTTAACTCTTTTTGAGCTCATTAAAACTAATGAAAAAGACACATCGAGCATACTTGTGTCATTATTTGGTTCTTGTTAAACCATGAAGGATATCGATCATACTTTTATTCCCTTTTCGCACTTGTTAAACGAGGTAAAAAATGAAAAAAAAAAGAGAGGGGGGGGGGGTTTGCCATTGGAGGTAAAAAATGAAAAAAAAAAGAGAGGGGGGGGGGTTTGCCATTGGTGTATTCTCAAAATGGTAGCATCGGTCAAATCACCCTTGGACATTGCACATGTTTGAGTCCTCATCATATAGTTGGGTTTATCTTTCCCAGGATCTGTCTCAGTAATATGATTAAGAGATACTCCTCTGACTGGTTACTCTTCTAGTCATCATGGAGAGTTCTTTGGTGCCTCCTGTGTTGTTGCACTATATTCATCCAACTCTTGTGTCTTGCATCCAAGTCACCATTGTGTCATTATATATGTTCAAAGGAAGTTTAATCTTGAGTCGAACATCTACTATTTTGTTGATTTTCCAAGTCATCCATCCATGTGTCAGTTGTACTTAGTGATACTCTCTCTTCACATCATCTCTAGATGTATGTGTCACATCAATTGATGGGGGATAAATCAAGGCCCTCCTTCAATGGATATCTTCCTATCGACTTCAACACATTATCTAGGAGAGATATGTAGAATCCAACTAGTACCTTGGAGCTTGCAGTCCTTAGTCGCAGGCCTCCTCATGATCGATAATGGGTTTACATAATTGAATCGTGATCAATTGATTCTATGAGTGTCCAACATCAAACCATATATTCACACTTTCTATATTGTACTAAGTAACTTGAGGTCCATATTCATCATTGGTGGGTCCCCTCACATATTTTAACAATAAACATCAATGACTGGTAATCAAACAATTTTTACCATGATCGACATCAACTCATCTATTCGCATGAAGTAGATCCATACCATCATGGTTTGGGATTAATACCTTGGGTTTGGGGGCCACATCATTCCTATACAACACCCCATCCCAAGTTGCGATGGATTATATCACTTTTTTATGAGTACTTTGAAGACTTCGGGGGAATTCTCCTCAGTACTCATTCTCTTCTTGATATCTATAAGCTATTTCATAGATCCATATTGTATTTGTGGGTGGCTATGATTATGTTCATGACGTAGATCCACATTTTATTTTCTTGTGAATATGGTCCTATTGATGACATGTACCCACTGTGTATTCTTTCGTGGCCATGGTATATCATTTCACATCATGGATCTACAGTGTACTATTTGGAAGTCATGCTCTTCAAAGTTTGAGTATGTCTACTTATGTTACACATTATTTTGGTCACCCCTATGATCAAATGCCAATATGTGTATGAATCACTTCTCTGTTCCCTGAAGTTACTAAAATGAGACTTTCTCCATGAAGAAGTGAATCATCTTTATTTTCTTAAAAACCATATCAAAAGAGATCGTCGCACCCTACTGAATTCTTGGGGTGCGTCGATGCTTGATCGTTGCATGATGCACCAAAACTGGGTTGTGGCATCACCATAGGCTGCTTGTGCATATGGTGCGACAATTCTTAAACAAGAGAAAAAGGTCAAATTCATGAAAGTTCTAGAAGGGAATCTTCTAGAAGATGCGGTGGCCTCCAATTGGTTTGGATTTTACTCGCTTATCTCATTTAGTGGGATCATCCTAATCTCCTCATCCATCCCTCTTTCACCCTATATAAATATGGATCTCTCATGGGAAAATCTAGGCTTGCTTATGCATGAAGAATTCGGCCAAAGATTGTACTTATGATAACTTTTCTTTAGCTTTCCAAGTTAGGTTGTGAATACTTGTCATCAAAAGCATTGGAGCAAAGGTGTGTGTGTGGAAGAAAAGGACCATTGGAAGGGANNTTGCAACATCAAGGCATAGGTTGTATTCTCCACTTTCATTCAATATAATGTAGTAATACATTTCTTCCAGTTAGGGAGATTAGTTTGTGTCCACACTTACTGATTTGTCTGATAACAAAATTGGTGACCATACTGGGGAACATTATTTTTTGTCTTTTGCTTCCATTTCTTGCTTTTAGCTTGCCTGCTTTTGGTTAATTTCATTCTCTGAGTCTTTGGGTGATCCATATTGACTCCCTGATCCTGAAAGTTCATTGAGAAACTCTGTCCTCTTTTCAATTTTTCCTTATTTATAGTCATCGTCACACTCTGCTTGTGTAAACCAGAGTGACAATGTCGCACTGTGTTTTTCCATTTTCCCGCGATGATCCTTAATCATCGCACTGTGCTCTTCTGCAGCCTGCGACGATTCCTGTATAAATTGTTTGGAGTGACAGTCAAATTTTTCTCCTTGCTTAGATTTGTTGTCATTATTTGGGGTGAATTTTTAGTCTTGGTGAATGATTATTTGTAGCTTGGTTTGCATCTTTTAGCCTGAATTTGTTTGTTTCTTAAGTATTGAGAGTATTTTTCATAAGATTCATGGTTTTGTCTTTGACTTCTAGTTGCAAGGGTATAATTTCAAGGCTTCATCCTTGAGTGCTTTCTAGATGAGTTGATGTTGATCTTTTGTGAGTTTTGGATTGTTGTTGATTGAAAAATGATTTTTGATTGCATTAGACAAATAAGTTTTCTTACTTTTTGGTTGCATTATGAGTTTAGTTTTGGAAATATTGTTATGAGTGCATTCATTTTCTTGGACAACCTTTTCTTTTTTATTTAAGATCTTTGTTTGTATTGGGAAAGAAAAGAATTGAATTTTATTCTTCTATTGGTAGTCTCTACAAGAATTTTTTTCACTCAAATATTTGTTTAAAAAGAGAAAATTGGAAAATTTGGTAGCTTTTATTGTTTGGCATCAATATCATTCAAAAATTGAAGAAATTGTGTTTTGTAACTTGTTGTATTCTGGAAAAAGAAACCTTCTCGCTTATGTAATTATAATTCATTGAATGAAAATATTACATCTCATCTCTCTTTGCATTTTGTTGGGTCAATGTCAAATATTTCATCAGTTTCATCTCCGTTTCCCTTTTTGAGTAAGCAACAACCATTAAAATTCAAGGTAATTTTAAAATCTATGTAGCCACTTTTATTTTCTGGAAATTTTATACACCAACATTAGCTAGGGATAACACTTTGGAATAGGTTGTGAGGAACACTCTCCAAATCATGAAAACACACAATAGTATCTTGTGATAGGGAGAGTTAAATCCACTCACTACATTTTGTCCTAGGAAGCCATTCTAACACAAGGGTCAATCACTACATTTTGTCCTAGGAAGCCATTCTAACACAAGGGTCAATCACGAGGTCATATTAGGGCTGACAGAGTTACTCACCCTGCTTTGTTGGTATTAGTGCAGAGATTGCACATATTATTGGCGGTCGCTTGAGAAGAAAATCTTGTGTGGACCTTCTCGAGGTGATTTCGGTCTTAGATACCCTGCCCTTGCACGTGGATTGGACTGTCGACTGCTCCCCCAAGCATCATTGTCGTAATTGGTCACCTTAGTGTCCTATCTCTCTAGATTCTTTACACGAGGTGACTGTGGAGGGGAAAGTATTCATGGTACCTAGAATCGACACGTGGATTGGACTGTCGACTGCTCCCCCAAGCATCATTGTCGTAATTGGTCACCTTAGTGTCCTATCTCTCTAGATTCTTTATACGAGGTGACTGTGGAGGGGAAAGTATTCATGGTACCTAGAATCGAAGTTGGCCACACTCACTCGGGATCCTTGGAGGGTATACCCACGATTGTGTGGGATCTTGCACCAGGGCGTAAGTCCGTTAAGCAAGTTGTCAACATAACTTTTCTACCCACTTTATCCCAACCCCTTCTTGTCTTGATCTCATGACATTGGATTTCATCACCAACTAGTGATTTCGAAATAAGAAGGTTTGTTTGCGTGCTTGATATATATATTTTATTAGTGGAGTGTTGTTTGTTTCTCTAGTTGGCCATAGATTTCTTTCATTCTTTATTCAATGCATCTAACATCAACCCTTGTCTTTCACGTAGGATGCAAGGGTTACCTCCAAAAGAGCCAAAAGAATATGCTCCTTTGCTTCCTAATTCACTAGAGATTCTATAACAATGTGTCTGAGATTGGAAGTTATGCTCCATTGGAAGAAACAACACTTCCTGTAAATCTGTTATTGAATGTTATACAAGATCCACTTTTGCTTTGAATGAACTCTTGGGGAGACATTGTTTCTGAATACTATACTAGAATACCTACTGGACCTTACACAAATTCTGGTGTATATGATCCACCCTTTCAAAGTGAATCGTTTAGAACTTTGGTTCATACTGCTAGAATTTTTAATCTTAGCTCAGCACCCATCCATTCTTTTTGGAGGACCTCCTTGAGACACAATATTTTTGATAAACTGGGAATGAGTCCAAATCAACCTATGTCGTCACATACACCCGTTACTTCCTCTCCTTATACAACACCTTTAGATTATTTTACTGGCACACCAAGTAATTTTGTTACGGTTTTAGACCTGTTGTTGGTTCATTCTCATACAATCCTTCCTCTCAAACTTACTAGCTCTACACAGTCCCATAAGTTATGCCTGTTTCTATTGGAAGTTCAGTAATAACTCAAGCTCCTATTGGAACACCATTTTCACCTAGATCAAATCCATCACTTCCACCTAGGTATAACGCTCTTAATAATTCTATTGCTAATCCTACCCAAGGTATCTCCGAAGGACCTAATATTTTTGTTCCACCTAGTTATAATTCTACTAGTGGTTTTGTTCCCACACCTACCCAGGTTATATTTGGAGGGCCTAGAATTCCTCTACTACCTAGGATCTAATCTCCCTGGCCCAAGTATCTCCACTCATATTGGAGGCACAATTCATTATTTCTCTTTTGGTTTTCAAATTCTTGTTAGAGGTCAACCTCAAGTTGGGGGGAAACCCCAAGTTGGGGGTCATAACCTAGTGTATAGGAAATATACACCTGGATTACAAAATCAACCTTGGAATTTTCCTTTCCAAGGCAATCAACAACCTCCTTGGGGGAAAAATCCTCAATTAAATGCTTTTGTACCCTCTAATCCTGGGAAACCATATCTAGGCTCTATAAATCCTACCAAGGGTCAAGATTTTCAGTCTAATACTTCTTTCCAAGGTAGCATACCCAATCAACCAACACACGTTGGCTAGTTGAATCAAAACCCTCCACAACCGAATTTGATAGGACCCTCTAACTCTTTACAAACTGATTATGGTCATACTTGCATACCTATGAGATTGCCTCCTCAAAATTACCAGTTTCCTCAAGTGAACCGACAATTTCCATTTCTAGCTACTTTGGATTTACCATATTTATCTAGGATTTTGAATGATCCTATTTTGCATTCTCCTTATTGACCGATCATACCTTCCAAATTACCATCATACATTCCTAAGTTTGACGGTTGATTGGGAGAAGACCCAAATAATCATGTCATGACCTTTCATCTTTGGTGTTCATCTAACTCCTTGATGGATGACTGCATTCGATTATGTCTTTTCCAAAGAACTCTTATGGGTTCAACATCCAAATGGTATATCGAATTTCCATGAGGATTCTTCAATGATTTCAACACCTTAGCTATGGATTTTTTGACACATTACCAGTTACAGATACGATATGAGACATGAACCAAGATTTTTAGTTCATTTAAACAATCCTCTTCTACTCACATTTCCGATCAT
>CBVK0101893733.1:0-10933 GCA_900067695.1 Picea abies
CCAAATCACTCATCGATCCTATAGCCCATGATGTTTCCATGGGTGGTGTCATCATTGAAGAGAAGGCAATTAGTCATGCTCAATACTTGGATCTCATTTATTCGCAAATGAACACGTTATATGCCTTGATCCCTAATGCTCCTCGCCTGTATACAAATCCAACCCTAACAGCTTCAGTACCTTCTCATGCTGTTGATGGTGTGATTGGAAATTTTCATGGTGAGACTCAGTTTAAACAAGCCAGTCATTCCAATCCCAAATCTACTACTGCTAATTACAAAATTCTACTCCTCCAACTCCCCCTCCCAGTAAAACCTCCGAGGTCAATATTGTTTAGTCTACACCTATCGGTAAAAATCAAAATAAAAAGAAAGGGAAGGGTAAGAATAAAGAGGAATATACGTGATATCTCTGTGCATTTCTTTATTATATCTCCGCTCTCATTTTGTGCCGAAAATAATCCGGATCAACACATGGGATTAGGGTGGACGCTCTGAAGGTTGAAGATATTCTCAATTTGCCTCCTCCTTCTACATTACGCCAACTCCAAATTTTGCAAGGGAAGGACATTTTTTTACGTCGATTCATCCCCAATTATGCTGAATTAACAAAAGATTTTACTTGAATTATTAAGAAGGGTCACACTTTTGTATGGGACGACACTACCAACAAATCATTTGAAGCTTTGAAACTTGCCTTAACTCGTACACCACTCTCATTTCTTCCTGATTATAGTCGAGACTATTTCTTATACTTAGCTTCTTTGGACTCTACCATAGATATGGTTCTAATCCAAGAGGATGATTTACGCAATGAACATGTTATTTATTATTTGAGTTAGAGTCTCACGACCAACGAAACCAAATATTTTCATGTGGAGAAATTGGCCTTGGAAGTTGTTCAAGTTGTTCAATGTTTTTGTCATTATATCTTATTGCGTAGAACCACAGTCATTTCTGATTGCAACCTTATTCAACAAATCCTTACTCGACAATTGTTGGGGGGGGAATACTCCAAATGGATAGTAATTCTCCAGGAGTTTGATTTGGAGTTTGAGCGAGCCAAGTCAAAGGAATCTTTTGTTTTTACCAAATTGATATGTGACCTTCCCTCCACTGAGGTAGAAACTGTGGTAGAGGATTTGTTTCCTGATGAGTCTCTCTTTATAATCAATTCATATGATATCTAGTATGGAGACATCATTATTTATCTCCAAACCCAAACTTTTTGTCCTGATCTTTCTCATGTATATCGTCGTTGAATTCTGTATCAAGTCTGTCAATACATTATCCTCGGTGACACCCTTTATCGTCGTGGTATTGATTATGTATTTTGACATTATATAACCTATGATGAAGTTGAGAAAGATTTAAATGACTATCATTCGAGAGCATGTGGCGGTCATATGTCTAGGTATGCCACTTCCCAAAATATCTTACGAGATGATTACTTCTGGCCTTCATTGTTTAAATATTGCATTATTGTCATTCATAATTGCAATGCTTGTCAAACTTATAACAATAAGATTCGATCAAATTCTGCTCCTATTTACCTTGTAGTTTCCGTTGGTCCATTTGCTAAATGGGGCATTGAATTTATGACATGTAACCCTCACTCAGCTGGGGGGCATGGATACATTATTGTAGTTGTGGATTATTTCACTAAATGGGATGAGGCAATTCCTACATTTGATAATACTAGGAAAAATGACACGTTGTTCATATTCAATCATATCGTCACTAGTTTTGGTGTCCCTAGAGCCATCATCATTGACCATGGAAACCATTTTCACAATTTCATGATGTCTGAGCTTACCCACAAGTTGGGTCTTCAGCATGAAAATTCAACCTCTTACTATCCATAGGCCAATGGCCAAGTTAAATAAATCAAAAAATTTCTAACCACTATGCTTCGATGAATGGTAGGGCTTCACAAGTCAAGCTAGCAAACCATGCTCTTTTCAACATTATGGGCCTATCAGACGTCCGTTAAATCTACCACAGGGTTCACACCTTTCCAGCTAGTGTATGGTATTGAATTTATTTTGTCGATTGAATGTGAAATCCCATATTTGAAACTAGATGTCAAACTTCTCCCTAACACCTCAACCGAAGAAGGACGTCTCTTGTATTTGATGCAATTAGACGAGACTCTCTATGATGTTGCATTAGTCATAGAAACCCAGAAAAAACGTGTCAAAGATCAATACGACAAGAATGTCAAACCACGTGTTTTTTCTAAGGGTGATTTAGTTCTCCTTTATGAACAAGATCATGATTTGATGGGGGCCAGAAAATTCGAGCCCATGTGGTGTGGCCCATATATCGTTAAACGAGTGTTGGAGAAATGGGCTTATGAGTTGGTGGATTATGATGGAATTCCTTTGAGTGAACCCAGAAATGGGATTTACTTGAAGAAGTACTATGCTTAAAATATTTTTTGCATGAGTGCTTTGTATTTTAGTGTATCATACCTAGTGTGTTTTTTTTGTTTCTTGTTATGCCTTTAAGCTGCTTACCTTGCCTTGTTCTTGGTTTCTAGATGTTGGAGTCCTCACTACCCTATATAGGATTTTCTTATGGTTCTATTTGTCGTACTCAAAACCTAGCATCTGTTGCATGGGAAATCTATGCACCTACATATGAGTTGATATGTCTACATGGTGTTTTCTTTGGTCATGCAACTAATAATATTGCAGAATACGATGCAGTTATTGAGTTATTAACTGACAACGTTTCATTTGGAATCCATCATATTATTGTACGTCTTGATTCACAACTAGTGGTGTTTCAATTGAGTAACGTTTATTCCATTGAAATTCCTACATTTTTATGGGTATACTTGATAATTCTCCTCTTGGAAAGACATTTTGATTATATTGAATATCATCACATTCCTAGATGTCTAAAAAAATTAACAAATGCATTGGATAACTGTGTTTTAGACAGAAATTTTTTCCATTTATAAATCCAAACACACATTTAAAAGATAGGTAATCCGGTAGGAGTTTTATATTATAAACATTAAAAGTTTCAAAAAAGTGTTTGTCATGAGACCAAAATATCAAAATGTTGAAACACATGGCTTCATATACATATGCATCAAGGATTATTCTTGCTATAAAAAATGACTTCCCATGCCACTCGATGGAGCAGTCGACCAATAGATGTTGACACACCAAATGTATTGCATTGGTACCGTCGAGGTAACTCATCCACAGTGATGGCAGGGACATTCATGGTCAATCCCTCAAGATTTGGTTTGATCTCCTCAAGATCTTCAACTACCACCCCTCGACCCACCACTATGCCTATATACCCACATCTATGGATAGAGGATGATTCTGGAGTCTTAAAATGAGCCACATCTGCATTGTTTAGAGCACTTGATGAGTCTTAGATAAAGAACAAAAACATTTTATAATTAAAATACCAAAAAAAACATATAATGAAAAAAATAATCTTACTTATCTCTCCCCACTGATAACCCTCAGGTAAAGACAATTTGGGGTCTCCACGAAATTCAGTCATGACATATGCATAGTCCTCAACAATGAAATTTGATCCCTTGACCACTAGAAGAAAGCATGATCATAGATAATGATTGGAACGCCTCCTTGACAGGCCATAAAATCTACCCATCTTTTCATCTGAGGATTCTGTGGAATAGGTATTCCCCATTCCACATCTTGTAGATTGAAAACAAGGACCCTATCTAGGAAGAAGGATACCAAAATAGATCCATACCTAAATTGTTTCAATCGACCGATCCTACACTTTGTCAATTGTTTCTTCATGTTTTTTAGAAGACCCTCGCACAAATTGAAAACCTGGGGCTCCATACACTCTATAGCATACTGAAAATGGCTTTGTAAATCCATGTGAGGATCTGCACTCCCTACCATATGAGTGATAGTGTAGAGGATAGTTCTCAAAGGAAAATCTCGAACATCCTTTATGGAAAATTTTCCACTATTCTTCTCTGTACCAAGTACGTAGTGATGTGCTACATAATAATCCATGGGTTCACCATCGCCTCTACTTCCCGATAGTGACACGTGAGAGCCTCGAAGAGATAACCTAGTCAAGAAGTAAATGTCATCAATATATAAGGTGAGTGCATGCACACCCACATGCAAATCTTCCTCATTGACGTCCCACATGTGGACTAAGTATGCCAATAGCCTCAATTGGGCTCTCATGCCCTAGAATTTGAAAAATTTGAGCAAGCCACACTCCCAAAGTGCCATGATAGTGCCCGAATCATTCATGACAATGTAATCTACCTCCTAGTTCTCTCGTTCCCTCCAATTGATCATAATGACCGATGAAAACCTGCCAAACAAAATTAAAAGATGATTAGCTTCATCAAAATTTCAAAGTTTGAAGTTTTCCTAGCTCTATTTATATTTTAAAATTTTGAGTTATGGTCATCGCAGGGGCTCATTTTCCCATAGTGTGTCATCATCGCACCCTAGTTGTGGAACCCCTATGATGATTTGGGATCATCACAGTTCACAATAGGGTGAGCCTGCGATGATCTTAAAGTGCAGTATCCCTTAATTTTTTTTGCATAACTCAGAATTGAACCATTAAAAATGAAAAATTAAACCATGAAAAGAGAGAGGGGAAGAAGAATACCTAGTTTAGGGGAGCGATTCAAGAAATCGTCCACTAGATGCTTTAGAATTGTCACTTGAAAATCAGAGAAAAAAGGGGGGTTTTGGCACTTATTCGGTAAAAATGAAAATGAAATGGGAAAAGAACTATGTTGACCTATTTTATTAACTTTTACCATTTTAATTTCAAATTAACTTAATTTTAAAATATTTTTACCTATGCCCTAAACCTAATGAACTTTACAAAGTGTCTATATTGCAGGTTGAAATATCCAAGGACCAGAATTTGATATGGATCACACTTTTTTGGTTTTTGCGTGTTTTTAGGATGTATATATATTTTTAGGGTTTTTCAGGAAAAACTTCGAGCATGGTCTTTATTATTTCTCACGTTTGTGAAACTATGAGAATGTAATTGAGTAACCTTTTATCACTTTTTTTTGGACTTGTAATGGAAATACAGAAAACAAACCTTATTGCATCTCCTTTAAGCTCTTTTCAAGATCCCTAAACATGAAAATATAGCCGAGCGACCTTGTTCTTTTCACGCTCATAAAATTATTTGAAGAAAATGTTTGATGAGTGGTATATTATCTCTTTTTTGGCTTCATCAGACTAACTTACGAAAAAAGACATTTTGGAGTTTTCTTTAAGTGTTTTTCAGACTCTCTAAACGTGAAAAATCCATGAGTTTTCTTTCTTTGGATTCGTAAGACAAGAATCGAAAGGCCCATATGGGACCAAACAAATCCTTCCCATGGTTCGTAAAAAATACTATGAGGGACTCATCCGAAGGATGAGATTACATTAAAAGCATATGTTATCCTCCTCAAGATTGAGTAAAAATAAAGAGGTACTTGCAAGAAATGGTGGGGGGAAATTGGGAAAGAAATGTATATATGTATCTGTGTTAGTGGATATAATTTTCTCTTGAACATGACACCCCTCTTCATCATTGTATATGGGTTGGGAAACCCATTTGTCTCTCGTTTGACCATCTACAAGTCCATATGTTGGGTCCTCCTTGAGTCAATGCTGTCAAGACAATTGTCGTGTCATTCATATGTTGAAGAGAAGTTCAACCTAAACAAGTATTCTAACGAGTCAACCATCTACAGTCCTTAAATTCTTACCATGTCAGCCTTCCCTAAGTCAGTTCTAAATCACTTTGTACTTTGATCTACTTCAAATCTATTACCTATTTTGTGTCATTGATGGGGGATACATTATGGACCTCCTATGATGAGTCTTTTCCTATTGAATTGATCTCATTATCCAGGAATTAGACTTAGAAATCATTTAGTACCTTGGAACCTGCATGCCTCAATGGTAGGTCTACCCATTTTCAATAGTGGGTTCACATCATTGGCCCCTGATTGGAATATTCCATTGATTGTTTGACTTCAACTCATTTATTCACATTCATTGGATTGTACTAGAGTACCTTGGGAGTCATTTACATCAATGGTGATTTCCATAGCACTTGTTAACGGTATCCATTAATGACCGGTAATCAAGTGGTTTCTACCATGTTTGACTTCGACACCTATAATCACATGGCTAGATTCATACTTTGGGAATGTTTGACTTCGACACCTATAATCACATGGCTAGATTCATACTTTGGGACGATGGAAATGAAGACCCTGGATCTCACCATATCATTCCAGGTTGTGATGGAGTATTCATAAGTCTGTATTGACACATACATCCACAGTATATGTCTCGTGGCTATGTCCAAATTTGAGTTTTTATACCATAGATCCACAATGTATTTCTCATGGTTATGTTGAATCATGATGAGATGGATCCATAGTGTATTTTTGGTGGACATGACTTAGTTGAAACTTATTATTATAGTCACTTGTAGTCTAAGTATGGGAATGCCTACCTTAGAAGATGGCTTATGATTATGCAGATGCTTGATTGTTTACAGTTTACCGACTGATGTGTTCCTTGTTTTCCACACACACATTCTACAAAGTATTTCATCTATCACAGGTTCCAACTTCATACTTTGGGGGGCATTCTCTTACAAATTATTTTGGTCACCCCTATGATCAAATGACAATATTTGTATGATTCACTTCTTTGTTCCCTGAAGTTACTAAAATGAGACTTTCTCCATGAAGAAGTGAATCATCTTTCTTTTCTTAAAAACCATATCAAAAGAGATCATCGCACCTTGCTAAATTATTCGGGTGCAATGATTCTTGATTATCGCATGCTACACAAAAAATGGACTATTGTGTTGCCATAGGCTGCTTGTGCATAGGGTGCGACATTGCTTAAATAAGAGAAAAAGGTGAAATTCACGAAAGTTCTAGAAGGGAATATTCTAGAAGATGAGGTGGCCTCCGAGTAGTTTGGATCTTAATCAATTATCTAATTTAATGGGATCATCCTAATCTCCTAATCCACCCCTATTTCACCCTATATAAAGAGAGATCTTTGATGGGAAAGGCTAGGCTTTCTTATGCATGAAGAATTTGGCTAAATATTGTACTTGTGATAGCTTTTCTTTATCTTTCCAAGTCAGGTTGTGAATACTTTTCATAAAAGGCATTGGAGCAAAGGTGTGTGTGTTGAAGCAAAGGGCCATTGGAAGGGACCTTGCAACATCAAGACATAGTTTGTATTCTCCACTTTAATTCAATATAATGTAGTAATACATCTATTCCCTATAAATGTGTCTCTACTTTTATTGTATAACTCCTTGATCTTATACAGAGGCTCCATTGGAATATATGTATTGTTGTTCTCTCTCTTTGTTGGTTTTTGCTTCTCGACAGGTTCAACATCCCACAAATCCAAATATGGAGCAAGGATGACACTAGCGAGGATCAAATGTCGTTTAAATGGTATGTCATTTGTCCCTCTCTAAATTAGTTTATATTACAATGAAATCTAAGGAGAAATTTGTATTCTACTCTATTTTGTTCTAGCTTCTTGTTGAAGTTAGGGAGATTAGTTTGTTTTTGTACTTATCAATTTGTCTGATAACAAATGTCGAAATAGATCTCTACTATTGATAGGAAGAGGACACGTGGCACCAGATTCAAGAGTCCAGAGACTTAGCTCTTCGGGGGATTTGCGTTGAGAGCATTTGGTAAGCTCCGAAGTCGGAGCCTCGAAGTAATGAGAACTATAGATCTATGGATATACGTGGAATATTATAGACCGTTATATTAGAGGACTATGCAGTTATCAGTCTATGATGAGGTCGCTTGATGACATCATTCGATGTAGCATTGACCACATTATGCATGCCACGTGTCACCCAGTTTTGGAGGATTCACATACCCATTGTGCATGTTAGAGAATGACACATTCCACCCCCTATCGAGGACATGTGTCACCCTTTGACCCTCACTACGTGTCAACTCTTATTTCGTGCCTGCCTAGCCAACATGGCTAGTGACATAATCGGGACTCCAATATTTTGGATAACTTCAACGTTCGAAAGATTTTGGGCATGGTACAATATGGGAACGTTCAATATAAATCATCGATTGCCAAAGGTCCAAAGCCACGTGGCGAGATTTCAAGAGATTTGAGTGTAGGTTGATAAAGGAAGGTCCAACAATGATCACCGATTGTTGAATGATGATGGACCAACAATGACCATCGACTGATGAAATGCCAAAACATAGGACGTTCAACGCAAAACATCGATCGTCGAAGGGCTAAGGCCACGTGAAGAGATTTTGGGACTTCAAGGATTGGGAAAATGGAGTGTTTCACATCGAACCCTGAAGCCCCTTTTTACTGTAGGATATCGGTGGAGGACGGGGACTATTGATTTCCTCTGTTGTTCGGCGATCTGAGAATTTGAAAATAGTTTTGGAACTCCTGAAGTTCGGGAAATTACGAAGTGCCAAAAACTTTTCTAACATCGGATCTTAGCTCCCGATTTTAATCCCAAGGTCATGAGGAAGACCCCACTAATTGGTTCAAGTGCACAGTGAAAGATGTAAGTCTTGAGGGAGATGATTAAGAAATGTTTTCTTAAGTAAGGGACTGAAAATGCACCAAGGAAAGTGAAAAATTGATTCCCCAATTGATTCCCCATCCATAGAAATGGTATTTATGGGTTGGGTGTGTTACACTTCTACGATTTGGACTATTGTGCAAGGTCCACTCCACTCATACTCATTCCACAGATCTCCTTTCTCAACCTGATTCTTCAACCTTTTGTACATTCCTCCACTATGCAGTACTACAAAATCGTCGTCTTCGTCTGGTATGACTTCTTCATTTCTTTGCATCCTCAATTCCTGCCTTCCTTGTTCATATTTCTCTTCAATTCTTCCTACCTTTAGTCCTTCCCTTGGTCATCCCCCAGTTCCCTTATGTGAGCGAAACCCCTCAACAATCGGATTACATTTTCATCACACATTTGTCACATAGAAAAATCTTTATCTAGGTACCCAATGATTTCATAAACCTACCGTGTCAACCCTTAAAGAAATCCCTTTCGGCAATATTATAGGACTGTGTACAATCTATTGAAAATTCACTAACATAACCCACTAGTATGTTCTTTAACCAGATATAAGCTACGTGGGAAGTCTTATTACTACATAATTCAATTGTCTTACCAACTTAGGGGTCTAGTTCCTCGACACTATTGTACGATATCTTCCAGTATTATTCACTAATATTTCTAACCATTCAACTAAAATAATCGGAAATTCTCCAAAAAAAATCTCATACATCTCTGTGTACACATATCTTTGCATCCATTGTTCATAGTTCACCTGAGGATTTCTATTCTCTTTCCAGGAAAATTATCTTTCCTTCCATTCTAGCCACTCAACAATGGATTTCTTAGTCGGCCTCCAAAACATTCACTCAATCATGGATTTTGGGTCCCGACTGTTGTAGGAAAATCTGCCTGCGGACAAGTAGATCGACCTCTAACAAGTGAGAGGCATATGCGACACTTATCCAGTTGAGTGATTTTGAGGTGTAACACCGACAATAGAACCATCTGTTGGAGAACAATTGTAAATCCCTAGGTTCAAGTTATCTAACTGAAAAAACCCTTCAGATACTGGCCCTTTCGGCATCACCTACATGAAAGTGAAGTCTACCCGAGGTATCTACTAGGATTGTAGGAACCAAGTTTCTGCAGGGATGAGGGGATGTGAGGCCATCAATATGTTCATTCATATTTGTATACCCTATGTGCAATATTCAGTGTCTCTCATCCCTTGATTAATTCACAAATTTAATTATACAACACCATTATAATGAAGACTACGACATAGACCATTCACTGAGACATTTATAATTACAACACATCAATCATATAGTAAACAGAGCCAGATCTAATCATGCATAAGAAGACATCCATGAACAATCACATGAAAGAAACATTCAGACATAGGGTCTAACGTGGTTCACCCAACCCTTGGGCTACATCCACAACAAATGGCTTATTTATTCAATCAACTTGATCTTGTACACTGCACTTACAATGTATACATTAGGCTATCATTCCCCATCCTGCTTAGTTTTTATGCAGTCCAAGACTCTCTCGAAAATCATCTCTCCTAAACCTTCAGACATAGAATCTCTCTCATTCTCAGCTTATCCACTCAACTTCAATAAGCTAATATCTCATCCCATCAACAACTCCAACAACCAACACTATTCTTCCCAACCCATTACATATTTATACATAGAATTTAGGGCTCAAAACCCTATGAAAACTCATGATGACTCATTACAACTCATTTTAGGGCTCAAAACCCTATGAAAACTCATGATGACTCATTACAACTCATGATAACTCATTGTTCGGGCATACTTTTCCTACCTTTGTGCCTGCATGCTTCTTTTACATTCACAATTGTTTTCATTCCTTCTTTTGTGCACCTATCTAATTTTGCATGCCTAATTGTTGGTCTTCCTACTTTTTTGCATTCCCTTAAAACGTAGTTCTTCAATCTACCTGTCCAATAGAGGTAGACATCCATTCTCTTCGCTTGTCTTCTACCTAGGAGTAAGAGCCCACATAAGATGTTCATTCTTCATGGACAACCATGGGGGGGATTATTGATCAATGCCATTGGCCAAACATAATAATTGGTGTTTTGTAGGGGATATGAATTAAATCCATCCATATCTATTCTAAATTGGAGGCTTTGTACTTCATCCTTGAATTTATCGATCCATGCATCCTTAATATGCTTCATGACTATTGAATCTATTGGGATTCTCATAAGTCCTGACTCACTTCTATGTGAGGCATTCCACCCCTGTAACTGTTGGATCATGTTGTCATTGATGCCAATGGTTTGATTGATT
>CBVK0101893741.1:0-38657 GCA_900067695.1 Picea abies
TTTTTACAGTCTTTGTACATTTATTTCATTAATAGAAATCGTGTATTACTATATATATGTGACTCTTGTTATATTTCAGATATATCTCTGGTATATTTTTGTCTCTCTTGCAATATATATGTATATTTCTTTTTTATATCTTCGTTCTCATTTTCTGCCGAAAATAATCCAGATCACATATCTATATCGAAAAAGATATCTGACCCATCTGACAGCCCTAACAAAAATTAAACACTCATCTCAGGGATATTGTCAAAGAAGAATTACAAAAACTATTGGATGTAGATTTCATATATCCTATTTCAGACAGCCACTGGGTCTCCCCACTAGTAATCATCCCTAAAAAGAATGGTAAGTGGTGAATCTATGTAGACTACAGAGAACTCAATAAAGATACCCAGAAGGACCATTTTCCCCTACCTTTTATTGATCAGGTTCTTGATACTTTAGTGGGGAAGCTGTTTTTATCCTTCCAAGATGGATTTAGCGGTTATAATCAGATCCAGATTGCTCTGAAATACCCAGATAAAACTACATTTACATGTCCTTGGGTTACCTTCACATATCGAGTATTGCGCTTTGGATTATGTAATGCTCTAGCTACATTCCAGAGATCTATTTTAAGAATATTTTCTTATTTAATTAATGAAGGACTTGAAGTTTACATGGACAATTTTACCCCTTATGGCACTGACTTTGATCAAGATTTAATCAATCTAGAGAAGGTACTGGAACGATGCATTTCTACCAGGCTATGTTTGAGTCATGAGAAATGCCATATGATGATGACTGAAGGTGTGGTACTAGGACACTATGCTTTTGAATATGGAATCAAGGTAGACCCAACAAAAATAGAGGTAATCCTTAAATTGCCTACACCGCGTAAACAGACCGAGGTGCGTAGTTTCTTTGGCTGTGTAGGATATTATCGTAGATTCATAGAAAATTTTCAAGAATAGTTGCACCTTTACATGATTTAACTGGTAATGTGGAATTTTAGTGGTATGATAAGTGTGATGTTGCATTTGCAGAGCTTAAAAGGTTAATTTCAATAGCACCAGTGTTGAGAGGACCAAAATGGAATTTACCATTTCACATCTCTTCCGACACATCAGATATCACTATAGGCGTTGTCCTTGGACAAGAAACCTTACATTTTTTATTTTATTAGCAAAAATATTACTCCTACTGAATTAAATTACACAGTAACAGAAAAATAAATTTTAGTCGTTATACATGCTATAAATAAATTTCAACACTATATAACAGGCTATCCATTGGTTTTGTATATTGGTCACTCTGATATTAGATATTTAGCCAACAAACCAATTACTAATGTATGGGATACTCGGTGGTTGTTGTTGTTGCGGGAATTCAACATCACCATTAAGGATCGGTTGGGAAGAGAGAATCTTGTTGCATATTTCTTGTCTCGTGTACCCGAAACAAATAACTCTTTGACAGTCGAAGACCAATTTCCAGATGAACACTTGTTCACTGTCACTATTAAGATGCCTTGGTACATCGATGTGGCGAATGCTCTTCCGATCTCACAAATTATCCGAAAAGTTGAATATCAAGCCTTGGTTGGACCTCGAAAAGGTTCTACCCGAGTCCCTCAAGAAAAAAATTCACCAACTATAGCTCATGTTGAGGTTCATTGCGGAACTGAAGAAACTGAATAGAGTTTCCAAAATACACATTACTCCACTTTTCAGTCCTTTAGGCGAGGGAAATTTTTGTAATTTGAGGCAAGGAGAATAGGAGACTAGTGGGATTGTTGAGGCAAACCCACAACCACCTGAACCTAGATCTCTTGTGATTCTGGAAGGAGAGGGATCACCTGGAATCCCAGACATAGGTAACACGGCCAAATCTCTTAAAGGACCAAGTAATCAACCACCTCGAGTAGAACACCCAAACCAAGAAATCCCTAAATATTATTGGCACATTTTCGACCAAATGGCACAACAAAATCAGTCATGACCCCAGACTTCCACTTTAGAATATCCTATAGTTGATCAGGTTTCTAATGCCCCAATGAAAGCAATTCCACTACAGAATCTTCCAACCTTCAATGTATTGATCTCAGAGGATCCCAACGCATTCTTATTCGAGTTTGATGTCCTATGTAGAGGCTATGACTATACCTTTGAACCCTAGAAACTAAATCTATTTCCTTCCACTTTGAAAGGAGCATCTTTAAAATGGTTTATGGGATTAGGGGGAGGAACTATAAACTCATGGGATGAAATGAAACAAGCCTTCCTTATGAAATATCAAGACAATTGTAGAACCAGGTATTTAAAGGATGAAATATTTAAACTGATTACAAAACAAAATGAAACAATAAAAGAATATGTTGAAAGGTTTCAATATAACCTACAAAGATCACCTTACGGTACACAACCAGGTGAGGTACTTAAAGCCACTCTAATAAAAGTTATGAAGGATGAATGGGTAGAAACATTGGATTTGATGGGAAAGGGAGATATTTATCAAGAAATGTATGATGAAATTGTCGAATTGTGTATCAAGTGTTCGTGTGGTACTACACGAACCAGATCAAGAATACGAGCCCCCATCACCAGGAGTAGAAACATTACTAGCGGGAGTGTCACCCGAGTAGAAATTGGTAATCTTTTAGAAAATTTTAAAACTGACATTTTGGGTACTCTGACTACACAATTGAATGTTCTACAGGTTAAATAGAAACAACAGAAGCAGAACATTCATTGGCTATATTTTTTCCACGGTGTAGGAGGAAACATGGTTCAAGGGAGTGTCCCTTGGACAAGGTTCAGACCTGCGCTATATGTGCCAAAGACCATGTGACAGAGAAATTTCCATCACTTCCAGGACTAAAGGTTGTCCTTAAAGAAGTAGAGGAGGAAACAGAGCCGATATATCTGATGTACCAGCATCACCAATGGCAGGCTCGTCCTCCAGGTACATTACAATATCTTTCTTCTTTCTTTCTTGGACAATATTATCAGCAACATAACTCTAGAAACACATGGCAGGGCCAACCATTTGTTAACCTGACCTAGAAATCCCAACAATATCCTACTACACCCTAGCCAAATCAACTAATTGCTAATCCTACTTGGACTAACTTGCAATACTCTACCACGTTTTGGTAGAATTCAAATAATAACCCCTATCCTTCACAGTGGACTAGCACAGCTGCCCAAGTCCCCAATTAGACTCAAAACTAGCAGTGCCCCATGGGACTGACCAATCAACCTATAAGAATGGATCCTCAAGCTCAACCCACTTTACAGGCTCCACTTCAGTTGCCCCAAAATCCCCAACCTCAAATTCACCCTCAATTACGAGCTCAACCCAACCCGAATCCTAATAACAGACTAGTCCAGCTCGTGTAAATTGTCAAGAATTTGGAGGGTGACATAAACTCTGTAGGGTGCAACGAACTTCGATTGAGATCAGGGTGTGTAATTTCTCCTGAGGAAATTTAAATTCATTAAGAAAAGGAGAATGAGAATGATAGACAACCAACAATAAAACCATTGACTGTGATCATAAAAGAAGAAACAGAATAGGGAGAAAATACAGTCTGTTAGCAATAAAAATGTAATGGACTTTTGAGAGCGTTTTCATCTCTCTCTATTTGACTTATTTCTTTCTTCAATATTTTGGCCAGTGTATTAACCTCTAGGTTCTCCATAAATCTCCTGATGATTAATTTTCCCCCGCATCCTTTGGCTTTTCCCTCTTGACCTGCAATATAAAATTCATTCACGTGCTAAGCCAAAAAGTCACGAGTCAAGCTATGATATGTCAACATACAAAGCCCAACGTTGAGCGCCATTCCTATTCACTCCATCAATGAGTCATTTATGCAACTGTAGATATGAATTTCATATCAATTACAATCCCGATACGTATGGGATTCTACTTAGCAAATAAAATAAAACGCATCCATCAGGCAACATGCAAAGGTGCCATGAGAAAAAAGGATGGGTGTTGTGAATAGTGTGCAATAGGGGAAGATAAGGATAGGTGCAGTGCTGAGTTCTCTTAATGCAAAATAGACATTTTTCCAAACGCCTCATTTGCAAGCAGAGGATTTGTGCATAGGTATTCTTTGGTAAGAATAGTTTGATGTTTGGATTATTTGACAAGTTGAAGGTATCAGGTCGTGATGCAAAACCATGAGGCAGATCCATGAACAAGTATTATGTCCAGTAAAAAAAGGATCGCAACCTAGTTATTTCAACATTCAAACTTATGTTATTAGGCAATGGTAAAGCTCCTTGTGTTGTATTATGTAAACAATGCCTTCTTCGATTCACAAATAGAAAAAGTGGTCTTAATAGCTTTCCTAGTAAAGCTACTAGCATTTTCATTCAGACATATGGAGGAGTCCCTTGATCCAACAAAGGAACTTTCCATATTGGTGTCTAAGCGCAAATTTGAGGAGGCTTTTTCACAAAGCACTTCAAATAACTTTCAATAGTTTCCAAATGACCCAATACTTGCAAACCATATGTGGCCCATTCTAGGATATATTTTATCAGAACTTGCATGCGCAAATGTTTATCACTAGTTCAGGAAGGGAAACCAGTTCCATTCAATTAGTGCTCCATCTGGTGAACTCTATATTAACATCTTGCAAATGATTAGCAACTAAATTTCCTGTATTATGAATTTATGGGCTATAGACAAATACAATGTCTGTAGTATTGATATGCAATAGTCAAACTTCAGTTTCTTCTTATGATTTAGGGCCATTGTATATTGGCTAAAAAATTCATGACATAGGAGATCAGCAAATGGAAAAATCATCATCCACTAAAAACATTCTGCAGAGTTTTTCAAGTTTCTGCAAATCTGCACTTTCGATAGCTTAGTCGGGTCCCTAAAGGCATTGTTAGATGCCGAAAGCGGAGATTTCGGCAGCTAATCTCACTCTGTTTCATGCCTATAAGCTGCCGAAAATGCAGACACAGGTAGAATGTCAGTGTTTGTGGACAAACCGAATATTTTTGCTACCAAATCATCTCGTGAAGGTTCTAAATGAATGATAGAATTTAAGGGAACAAAGATTATCCTTCCTTTCAAGTTTATAAGACAAATACAAAGGAAAAAGAGGTTAAGAGGGATTTTCTATTTTTGGCAAAAGTGTTGCCTAGCTTTCAAAGGAAACTCTTGATTGTCTTGTCATCTCCTTGAAGACTACAGAAATGTACTGAAGACCATCAGATTGATAGGATTTTGTTTCCCTTTATATAGGATCTATTCCTATAATTTTGTAATTACTTTTATATCATGCTATTTTTAGTTTTCTCGATCCTTCCTTATAGGATCATAGTTTTTATGTAAAGGCTATTTAAGCCAAGTTTTACAGGAGTTCAAAGGAGGGGAGGAAATAGTTTGAGGATTGTGATTCAACTTTGGGGACTTCTGGCCATACTTCATTGAAGAAAATTATGAGTACATATTGACACAGAAGCTTCTTTCACTAGGCTTTGTTCATATTTTCATTTCCCTCTCTTTGTTGTACTTGTTTATGAATATTACATTCATGTTATTCTAATGCCTGATAGTTTTCATCTTATATTTAAATTGATGAGCTAGAACTGCAAGTATTTCACCTGTTATAGCTGGCCATTTATTGTATACAATTGTATGAATATTTTTGTTAGTATGATGTATCTTGGTTGTATTTTTGTTTCTTTGTTGTATCAACTACCTCCTTCGGGGCCCGCAAACCTTTTGGCTTTTCATCTTTCGGGGTTAGATTTTTGGATTTTCCTTATGTTAAAAATTCTCTTAGAGCCTCATTGTAATGATCATCTTCTTTTGAATGCGATTAGCTTTCACATCTCTTCTCAGAGATAAGTTGCCACCATTCTAGCGAGTCTTTCACTCTGTATTTTTACAGTCTTTGTACATTTATTTCATTAATAGAAATCGTGTATTACTATATATATGTGACTCTTGTTATATTTCAGATATATCTCTGGTATATTTTTGTCTCTCTTGCAATATATATGTATATTTCTTTTTTATATCTTCGTTCTCATTTTCTGCCGAAAATAATCCAGATCACATATCTATATCGAAAAAGATATCTGACCCATCTGACAGCCCTAACAAAAATTAAACACTCATCTCAGGGATATTGTCAAAGAAGAATTACAAAAACTATTGGATGTAGATTTCATATATCCTATTTCAGACAGCCACTGGGTCTCCCCACTAGTAATCATCCCTAAAAAGAATGGTAAGTGGTGAATCTATGTAGACTACAGAGAACTCAATAAAGATACCCAGAAGGACCATTTTCCCCTACCTTTTATTGATCAGGTTCTTGATACTTTAGTGGGGAAGCTGTTTTTATCCTTCCAAGATGGATTTAGCGGTTATAATCAGATCCAGATTGCTCTGAAATACCCAGATAAAACTACATTTACATGTCCTTGGGTTACCTTCACATATCGAGTATTGCGCTTTGGATTATGTAATGCTCTAGCTACATTCCAGAGATCTATTTTAAGAATATTTTCTTATTTAATTAATGAAGGACTTGAAGTTTACATGGACAATTTTACCCCTTATGGCACTGACTTTGATCAAGATTTAATCAATCTAGAGAAGGTACTGGAACGATGCATTTCTACCAGGCTATGTTTGAGTCATGAGAAATGCCATATGATGATGACTGAAGGTGTGGTACTAGGACACTATGCTTTTGAATATGGAATCAAGGTAGACCCAACAAAAATAGAGGTAATCCTTAAATTGCCTACACCGCGTAAACAGACCGAGGTGCGTAGTTTCTTTGGCTGTGTAGGATATTATCGTAGATTCATAGAAAATTTTCAAGAATAGTTGCACCTTTACATGATTTAACTGGTAATGTGGAATTTTAGTGGTATGATAAGTGTGATGTTGCATTTGCAGAGCTTAAAAGGTTAATTTCAATAGCACCAGTGTTGAGAGGACCAAAATGGAATTTACCATTTCACATCTCTTCCGACACATCAGATATCACTATAGGCGTTGTCCTTGGACAAGAAACCTTACATTTTTTATTTTATTAGCAAAAATATTACTCCTACTGAATTAAATTACACAGTAACAGAAAAATAAATTTTAGTCGTTATACATGCTATAAATAAATTTCAACACTATATAACAGGCTATCCATTGGTTTTGTATATTGGTCACTCTGATATTAGATATTTAGCCAACAAACCAATTACTAATGTATGGGATACTCGGTGGTTGTTGTTGTTGCGGGAATTCAACATCACCATTAAGGATCGGTTGGGAAGAGAGAATCTTGTTGCATATTTCTTGTCTCGTGTACCCGAAACAAATAACTCTTTGACAGTCGAAGACCAATTTCCAGATGAACACTTGTTCACTGTCACTATTAAGATGCCTTGGTACATCGATGTGGCGAATTATCTAGAAGTTGGGAAATTTCCAGCACACCTATCATCAAGAGAAAGGAAATTAATTGTTCAACGCAGTGCATAGTTCACCTGGATTGGTGGATATATTTTCCTTACAGGGTATGATCTTCAGATCCGAAGATGTGTCAGAGACGATGGAATTCATGATGTCTTGAAGGCATGTCACAATGAGCATGTGGACAACATTTTGCAGACTGCAAAACTAGGCATAAGGTTTTACAGATGGTCTATTATTGGCCCTCAATATTCAAATATGCAAAGAATTATGTCTAGGCCTATGACAGTTTTCAGAGGATGGGTCGACCAGGCCAAGCTGATGAAATTCCCCTACAACCACAAGTGGTGACGGAACCTTTCGAGAGATGGGGACTAGATTATGTTGGTCCCTTTAACCCAAAATAAAACCAAAAATCTTATATACTAGTTTCAACATACTATATGACCAAGTGGGTAGAAGAAGTGGCCTTGCCAAATGCAGCTAAGGAAGTAGTCGTTAAATTTATCTTTAAACTATTTGTATGCTATGGATTACCTAGGGAAGTAATCATGGATGGTGGGTCACAATTTACTACACATAAAATCTCGGCCACTCTATGAAATTATCACATTAAACATAGGGTTACCTCCCCATACCACACCTAGGAAAATGGAGAAGTGGAAAGTACCAATAAATTATTGGAGGAAATATTGACAAAAACAATCTCAACAAGCCATCAAAATTGGGCAACGAATCTTTCAAATGCCTTATGGGCCTATCGCACAACATGGCATAACACTACTGGCTACTCTCATTATCACCTAGTCTTTGGCAAAGAACCTATATTTCCAATTGAATTTGAGATCAAGACTCTAAAAATGGCCCACGAAATTGGACTGGATCTCACGGAAGCACACACGCAACGCTTACAAAATCTCAATGAGTTAGATGAAGCACACTTGTTTTCCCTTCAGTGTACAGTTGTTATTCAGCAACAGAGATCTAGCTAGCACGGAAAACATATCAAGAAGAAATCCTTCCAGAAAGGTGATTGGGTGATTCTTTATGATTCCATATTTCAAGATTTTTATGGGAAATTGTAGACAAGGTGGATGGGACCGTATGAAATCAAGGAAGTTCATGATAATGGAACTGTCACTTTAGTTACCATCGATGGGTCAGGTTCTCCTTTTCTGGTAAATGGACATTGGCTATGGCTATACCATCAGCGGCTTTCAAAAGAATCCTTTTTCCAAGAAGTAAGTAATGATCCTACTGTTTAGATTTTAGCTCATTGGGAAGGTAACCCAACAGCTTTAGCTCCATGAAATTGTTGTTTTTCCAGCACTGTATAGATTTTTTTCTTTGAATATTTGATTGAGTCTTTTTAAGTTTTTTTTACTTTCTAGGGAAGTCACTATAAAGATCTTTGGAGCACATAGACTAGAAAGGATGTAAAATATTACTATAACGAAATATAATTACCACTCTTTTTTGTTCCTCATTTAAACTCCAAATTTCTCTTGTTTCACTATTCCATCAAATATAGACCTTGTTTTGATAACAAGGGATAAATATTTCATGGTTTTGTAGCAAAATTCGGACACTACACTCAAAAGATGTGCAGTTGTGATTGTAGTAAATAAAAATGAATGCATGACACCATAAACCATCCAATATATTGTATTCCTCTGATCCTTGAATAAACCTACCCATTAAAATTAAATGAATTTAGTTGATGACTAATCAATCCTAGATTCGCTAAAGAAAAAAATACTACGGTAGGTATCCAATTACTTAATTAGATGGTTAAATTTGAACATCATCGTCATCTTCCTCGAATGTAACAGACGGTGTTCACTTTGTTGCAATTGTTGTTCCCTTTGTGGGTAGTGTCATTCATTTGAACGTAACAAATGTTGTTCCCTTTGTTGCGATTTTTGTTCCCTTTGCAGGTAGTGCCATTCATCTGAACGTAACATCTGGCGTTCCCTTTGTTGTGATTGATGTTCCCTTTTCGGGTAGCGTTGTTCATTCAAAAGAAATAGTTGTTGTTCCTTTTGTGGTTGTTCCTGTTGTTGTTCATTTCCCTTGAAAGTAACATTTTCTATTTTCACCAACAACACGTGTTGTTTTTTCCTAATATGTTTTTTGGATATAAACTTCACTAACTAATTTTCAACAACATCACTTCTAATCATCATGGTAATGATTTTTCATTTTCTTTTTGAGGAATATCTAGCATACCTTATCAAATTGTTTATGGATTGATTTTTCTGAATTATCTTAATATTTCTCATAAACCTTAACCACCATCATTCGTTTCTTTCCCTATATATATACATATACTGGAATGATAATTTTCCTTCACATCATAATAAGGAGTCTAAGGCACATTTTTACTTAGCATTCTTACACTTCTTATTCCATACCACACTCTTAAGGAGTAGATGAGCCTCCCTTAATAAAGTCTATATATATATATATATATATCTTCTCCCAAAAAGGATAGGGGTCCTCATCACGATCCAACCTACCATGATCATAGGATATTAACATAAGTCACATTCTCACTATGGCTACCACACCAAGGAAATGGCCTTTGGAATTTAGGGTCAAAGGAAAAGAGGTCTCATCATGAGCCGACTTGTTCACTTTGTTATGATCTAGTGAGTGGCATTATTGTTATCTAACTACCAAACCAGGAGAGTGGCTTTTTTCGAAAAGAATATTCAAACTATTTATTGAGGATATTGTCTCATCTATGGGTTAAATGGAAACCCTGTCGAGGCTATGGACACCTATTGGAAATAGTGGCTATGACTGTGGTATTGAAGTTTATCTTAATTCGCTAAGTTTTTATCGTTCTCATAGACTTCCATTCTTAAAAAAGAGGCTATCATTATAGCTATATTCAACACAAGGGAGGATAAAAAAAAATTATGGCATGTGGCATATTTATAAAACGTGAACAAATTAGGAATATTGGAATTATTCTTCCTTAACACAATGGATATTGGTAATTGGACTTGCACTGTTCCCAAAATATGTGATTATCATTCATGATTAACATTAAGTTTCTTTGAAATTTATTTAACGTTCATTATCCCAGAGGTGGCGGCGTAATAATTATCCCTCACTTGACTGATCATCACTATTATGTTCACACATACCGTCAGTCGAGTTTGAACTTTTCACTCATTGAGGGTTGGACATTCTACACGATTATCGATAATCCATAGTGATTACAGATAATGGGAAGTTACACATTTTTATATACCATTGTTGTTCTGTAATTTTTACCATTCCTAGTAACTTTCTTTTACAGGCTGGTCTAACTAGTTTTGCAAGTGGGAATGATAGTTGTGATGATTTGTTTACAGAAGATATGGGTGGCCAAAGTATTAGCTGTGAGCCTACATTTATGCAAGTGATTGATGAAGCAAGGTAAATTCTACACCGTTTATGGTGGACACAGTACTTTAACATACTGGAGGGATTTGATATAAATGTTACACTAGCATTCCTCCAAAATCTACAGGCGGGAGTCTCGATAATTCGGGGAATAAAAATACCAGTCACCGATGCCATCATAGCTAAAGTAACATGCCTTCCAAATGAAGGAACACAGTGCACTGGAAAATACACAATACTCAAGTAAGTTGTGGAATCCTTTGCATAACCAGGGGAGGAATTCAACAAGAAAGGAAAAGGCCTCAACCCCACTACTCTTAGTGAACCCTGGAGGGAGCTAGTAGGCATGGTGCAGAGATACATCGCATGTGATGGATGATATGATGTAGTGCGACCTCGCCACCTCAAGCTACTGAAAGTATTAAAACAATGGTTAGTGTTAAAACTACCATTCTTTTTTAATAGCATGTTGCATGAAGTCGCTGGAAGAACCCAAAAAGCCAAAGTCTCTGCTAATGTAATCAATCATCACGAATTAGTAAAATTGATAGTAGACAGGGCCTTAAATCATACCAAATAAAGTGGGGGGACTTAATTGAGCTCAATAGACCCTTGCAAATTGAGAAACTATAGGTCCACCATGAAATTCCTCCACAAGGAATTGAGGTAGCCCAGACAGAGGGAGATAATGCCCAAATAGAAATACCACCCCCCCAACCTAAAATCGAAATAGACCGTATTCAGTTGGCAGAAACTCAGAGCATTCAATTAGTAACATCAAAAAGGAAAAGACAAAGAAATTTTTTGTTCATGAAACCCCCTCTGTTAAAATAAAAAAAGGATAAAGAGACAACACAACCTGAAATCACTCAAGAAATTGTGCAAACAGAAGATCCATCACATGAAATCCCTATAGGACAGCAGGATAATTTCTTCAGAAGTTATGAAGAGGAGATGGCCCAATTGTTGGGAAATTTGGGGATATCACTTACTGAAGATACAGACAGGCCAGAAGAACCCCAATATCCAACCCTCCTCTTTCAAACTCTTTCTTTGATCTTCCTGAAATGGAGATGCCATCCTCTCCTATGATGGAATCTCCTGAGGTAGTAGAACATCTAGAACCTCAGTTCGAGGAGAACAATCCTTTAGATAAAAAAGAGTGCCCATAAGATACAGGGAATGAATTTCCAATTTATCAAGGTGGGGAAGACCTTGAAATTCCCCTTGAACATAAAGAAACAAAAAAGAAAGGAAATAACAGAATCAAAAAACTAGAACACGAAAACAAGACATTGAGGAAGAGGGTCAAGAAAATAAAGGTGTTAAAAAAAAAGTTGGCAGATTGAAAGAAATTATTAGACAACTTAGGAAGAATCTAGAACAATATGACAAATCCCATAAGAAGAATAAATCTAAGAGGGCTAGAGTACAAGGAATAAATCCACTTCCCAGAAGGAAAATTCACACTAATCTATTGATACACAAACAAAATTTCATGCTCCTTTGGAATTAGTTGAAACAGAAACTCAGACAGATGCTCCAGCAAAAGTAGAAACAGTTGTTCAGACTGAAGAAGCATTTCATTCCCCTAAACAGGATGCCACTACTAGAAGGTTGGAAGAAGAATTGGAACAATCCCAATAGACCCTAACCCAACAATCCCAAATGGAACCATCCCAACAGAAAAAGGTATAAATATTCTCCTGGTTACTTTGGTTTGTGATATATTCTTTGTTGACTTTTCTATTAGTTTAAAGTAATTAGGGAATAAAATGGTTAAAAGGCTCTTAGTAAATAATATTAAATGAAATTAAATATTTTCTGAACTTTGGTTTGAATTGTTTTCATTTTATGCAGAAATGGACAATTTTTGTTAACTGAAGATAACTAAGAAGATCATGAGGATGCACAGACCATTGAAGATCGAAGAAATCAGGAACAAAATGGTTCAAAGGAAGATTGAATTTTTATCTTCCAACTTTCATAAATAGTAAAAGCAATCCTGAGGATCTCTCGATCCTCGGGATAGCTTAATTTACTTATCTCATTGTAATATATAAACAAGAGTGAGTGATAGAGAGGGATACCATAATTCGGATCTCTTAATTGTTGACACTTTGTATAGCAGTCCCATTGTAAATGACTTATCAATTATGGAATTAATGGAATATTCAAGTGTTTTGTTCATTTCCGCGCATTGAGTTTTCTTAACATTACCTTCTGAAGACTGTGGGCCCAATCGACAAGAGCTACTATCTTATCTGTAATCTTATCATTTATGTTATAATTATGTGATTTGATATTCCTTTAAACAGATAGAATAGACTCGTTAATGTGTTGATTCTTTTATGAATTGGTTGTGTTGTTCCATTCACAGAGAATAGATGTTCTATTTGGAGATTATCGATTATTGTTCCATTCCCATTTGTTGTCAATTTGTCGCTTGTGAATTCCTTTCATTTAAATTCACAATAGTTGTTCCTTTCATTTAAATTTTCATTTGTTGTTCCTTTCGTTTAATTCACATTTTTTGTTCCTTTTTAAATATTCAGTAGATCGTTGTCCCTTTCCAATAGATTAATTAATCATTAAGAGATTGATTCATTAAGTGTTTTTGTAAATTAAATTGTTGTTTCTTGGGTAGATGAATGAATTCAGTAATTGATTGATGTTTTGATTCATGGTGTGCTATTGCTCAGAATATAGTTTTGTTGATTAAGTTATTAGTTTTAGAGTTTGTGGTTAATGTGTGAAGAACTTGATTATTGCAATAATTTAGATAGACTCGGATTTGTTGTAATTGAACTATCTACACAATTTAAACCTCTACAACTATCTACATAGACTTTGCTGACAATTTTGAGAGAAAAGAAGAATCCTCAGTTAATAAAATTAATATCAGACTAAGGTTGTTTTTAGTACATATTTAGAGCCCAATGGGTATGCACTAGAAACTACGATTCGCTAGGAGAGTATTCTCAGGTGTTAGTTTAGCCCTTTTTTAGGCCTGAGGTATTAAATTTGTGAAAAAGAGCCATTCTCCCTGGTTTTGTTTTATCACTATTTCAGGCCTTGGAGATTATTTATGAGAAAGGAAACCCCTTGGAGTCTTCTTTAATCCCTTTTCAAACTCCCTAAACAAGAAAATATTGTCGATTGACCTTGTTTCTTTCACACTCGTTAATTGGTCCAGAAGGAATATCCATTTGGCATAAGTTTAACCCTTTTTCTAGCCAATAGATTACCCAAGAAAAAGGTATGTCTCGGGAGACATTTCTCATTGGGAGTGTTCTCCTAAGCTATGTTTTATACTTTTTTGGACTTAGGATTCCATAGTTAAGCTCTTTTTCTCGGGATAATTATTCCACAATACTATAATTATGGGCATCCTGTGCATTAGGATTATGCATCGACCTACGAAGTACACCCTTAGGAGGGTGAAGCACTGTGTCAAAATTAGGATTTTATTTTTTGAGAGGGTCGTTAGGTGGGGGGGAGGGAAGGGATAGTATTCTTTCCCAGAGAACTCACCTCAGGAGTATCATATGTCTTAGCTTGTGTTAAAACATTAACTGTCTATTAACACAAGTAGATATGCATGCCAGATTGTGCACCCCCTTTATGGGAGTGACCCATCATGTTCCCTTGCAAGTTTACAGGATTTGTCGCAACCATTTGTTATTGTTGGGCAAGAAATAGATTATTAAAGACTGCAGCCTATGAAGAAGAAACTTGCAAACCACGAGATCATTGAGTATCTTCCATCCTTGGGAACTGATGAGTAATATGATCTCCCCCACAAATCTTGCAAGCAAACTTATACTTTTTCTTCTCCTTGGTGCCCCCAGCATTGGTATCTTGGGTTATAGGAGTCCCTTTCTCAGAGGAAGCAGTAGACTTATTTTTGTTCTTCTTCTTTCATCTAGGTTGATAATGATTCTTCAATTGTGTTGATTGCACCAAATTCACCTCAGATGTCTGAGTAGGGGTAGAAGTAGTTTGAGGTTCAGGCACAGTAGAAGTGGGTTGAGTAGCTATGGTCATTTGACTAAGCTATCCACTTAACTAGCCAATGGAAACAGAATATGTAGAATCGACCACGCTATTAGCATTGAGGTCTTTGGTTGGGTCTTTGAGGATTAGTTGACGATCGTGGAGCCTGTGGAATAATGTAGTATAATGTGCTAGACTTAGAATAGATAAGATCTAGATGTTGGGCATGACGAATAGATTTCTTTTCAGTGTATGCCCCGACCAAAGCCACATCCCTGGCAATGGGAGGTAACAAAGACTTCATAAACCAATCTTCCAATAGTTCATCAGGAATCCGAGCTTTAATAAGCCACCACCTTCATCTCCATTCATGAATGTGAGTGGAAGTGTTTTGACACAATGATGTCAAAAGTTTAGTTCCAGTTTCATATCGTATAGGTATTTGGAAATGCATAATAAAATCCATCGCCAAGGAATTATTATTTCTTAATGAAGAACTAGGTAACTCAACGTACCATTTGGCAGCACTTTCAATCAGGGTACGTTGGAAAAAACGCAATTGAATGCTATCATCCATCAAAGATTTTGAAGAACACCAAAGATGGTAAGTCATAATGTGCATCGAGGGGTCTTCTCCAGGATTTTCGTCAAACTTGGGAATATTTGATGGAAAATTAACAGGAATTTTCGACAATAAGTAATGATGTTGTATGGGGTTGTTTTTCAACCGAGATAAATCATGTAAGTCCAAGGTTGCCAAAAATGGTAACCATGAATCGGAAAATGCATTTGGGTAAAAAGGTGAAAAATCTTGCAAACCAAATGGACCATATGGTCCCCCCATAGAAGAGCCTCCAGATTTATAAGAACCTCCAAACGTATTACCCCCATCAGGGCCAATATTTCCCCCTACACATTGTCCCCCACCATAGAAAGGAGGACCACCCTGAAAAGGTGTCCCCCGGGGTATTACCACTACTAGAAAAGGGAGGGATACTTCCCCGAGTAAAAGGAGGACCCAAAAAGCATTACCACCACCAAGGAAGAATGGGTTCCCAAAAGTATTAGTACCCCCAGAATAAGAGGGTCCCTGGGAACATTGGTTCCCCTGGAGAAATATGGCCCTCGAGGGACATTACTGTCCCTAAGGAAATAAGTTCCCCCAAAAGCATTACTGCTTCCAGGGGTGGAAGTGTCCCAAGGAGCAGAACTGCCCCCAGGGAAAGAAAAACCTCTAGAGATATTATTACCGCCTATCTAGGGAGCAGAATATCCTCCTATGTTAACATTCCCTCCAAATGAAAAACCAACGTTTGGTATCACCGAACCGCCTATTGGGATGCCAGATGTAGATGGAAAACCTCCCCTGGTAGAAGAACTAACGCGAGGCCCTTCGCTAGGTGTAAAACCAAATGAAGGTGGTTAAAATGAGGTAGCTGGTGAAATAACACCAGGCACACTAGAAGTGGAAAGGAACAAAACTAGTGGAACTCCCCAAATGGAGAAGGTGGATGTGATTGGCAAAGTAGTGGAAGGACTTGTCCCACTAGTGAATGGTAGGGATGAGGTCAAAGAAACCCATCCTGTGACATTAGGAGATTAAGAAGATGACCCTTCCATATCTGGAGAGCCACTCACTCCAACCATATTGTGCAAGTAACTGTAAAGTGAAAAAGGTGCATTGGATTCTTCATTCACTTCAATGAGAATGGGGCCAAAAGTAAAAGTGAAAGGTGGATTTATGTATTGTAATGGTGGTATCCACTCGTCCTCAACTGTGTGGTAACCCTCTAAGTATTCTTTTTTGATGTCCTCTAATGGAGACACCACTCTATGCCTAAGAGGAGGTGGCTCGTCAGCCTGTCGTTCTTTTCATTTCGGGTGTCCCCTGCCTCCCTCCCATCCATAAATCCAATATGTGTATTCCTCACCTCAAGGTGGAACCCCTTCCTTCTACGAGTGGCTCCCTCCTGTGCACCTCCCCGTAAGAGAATTAAGTTATAAGGGATAAATACATAGATAAGATAACCCCTTGGCTTAGTTCCTTTCTTTTTGTGCTCGCTCGACCTCCTCTCTAGTCAAGCTTCATCCAAGTTTCATCCCCCAAGTAAATATTGAAGTCATGAGTGTGAACCCTTTCTTCTGGTCTCCAATCCCTCAAAGAATTTTCTTCCTTATTAAGTAATTATCTTCAATCTGATGAGTTGTTATCTTGAATCCGGGCAATTGAGTCCTTAATGAGTCCATTCCCTCTTGCTTCTCTCCCAATAGTGGCTGAGGAAATGGAAATGCCTCTAGTGGACACCGACTAAAGCCTTTCCAAGTCCTTCTTTCAAAGCTCCGGGGAATAGAGACATGAGGGGATCCTACCTCCCACCCACCTCCTCTTCTTTATTTTCCATCGATCGATCATTACCAATATGTTAACGTGGCTTATCTCTAACCCATGCCTCCCTTGCCAAAATCTACTTCATTGGAAAAGATCAGTGCAACTTAGGCATACACCTCCCAACAACCAATCTAATGAAGTGCAATAGACATTCCCTCCTTATGCTAGGAGGCTAATTAATTAACCCCCCCCCCCCCTAATTAATTAACCCCCCCCCCCATTACCTGCGTTGATTAATAAAGAGGGATTCTATTATAATGCTTATTCTAGCAGGAAAATCAATGACAGAGGTTTATTATATTTGCAGTCATATGACCCAGAATTTTTATCAAACAATTATTCCCTCCCACTCGAAAAATCGGATAACGCCCCACCCATCCCCACACACGTTCCTCGATGATTTGTATGGTTCATTTTTTAAATACCATATTCTATATGTAACATGCCTACTATACTCCCCCTCGGCAAGGAGGTTACCACCTGACCAACTATTGTTAGTTGGCCCCTAAAATAGATTATTCTATTACAGCTTCAGAAGAACAACAGAGAGAAAATGAAGAATCGATCTCTGATTATCCCCTACTATTTTAAGGGGTAAATCAATCTCTCGACAAATATTATGGATCTCAACAAAAGCTATGGTCAAACCAGCAATACCGAGCATCTGTGGCTCTTTCTTTCTATGGTCTTATGAGTGACTTTTCTATTCGAAGACAAGAAGCAAGAAAGATGGAGCATAATTGAAAGCATTCGAGGGATCTAAAATAGTCTTGTGGGCATAATTCCCTCTCCTATGGGAGTAGAGAATTGAGTCGATGTCAATTCGGATGCTTGCTTGTTGGGCCAACTCCAATGCCAATCTCAGAGAACCAATGATGAAACAAATATCTCTATATGTAAATGAGTAGAGCTCACGGCACATCAACCTTATTTGGTGACCCGACCTATGGAATAACTATGACTGATTGGAAATCACTCCTTTTGATAGGGAGGAAGAAGTTTGGTGGGGAGGAAAGGAGAAGACGCTTCAAAAAATGGGAGAGGTCTGCAGGGAAGAGAAAGAGTGAACTCACAATACCAATTTCTTCCTTTCTCGAAGTATTGTAGCTCTGTGGCTGGGTATGGATGACTGACCGGCCCATTTTCAATGACTATTGAACCACTGCTACTAATGTTGGAGGTAGAGAAACTAGATCAATGGGCTCTTCTTCAACGGGTAAGTGAATAAACCGTTTTCTTTTGACCTGCTACCCGGAAAAGACCCAAAAATCCCATTTTGATGACCGAAATATGGTTTTCTAACCAGTATGAATATTTTTCATTTATATTAAGAGCTTCGGTGATAAGGAAATGTTTACCTTAATAAAAGGTTCAAATCAAAGTTCGACGATACAACGTTTTTGAGCTCCAATGAAGGGGTCATCTTGACCCTGAGGCCCAAGCCACCTTTAGAAAATAGTAATCATTATCAAAGCGTGATGTCCATATGACCCAACCCAACCCTTCCTCTATATATATCTTATTTTTTATCCATTTCACTGCTTACGAGGCGTTAATCAATCAAAAGCAGTCGAATATGGAGTATTACATTACAGTCGACAACGAAAGAAGTTTTAGCAGAACTAACCTATACGGAAGTATACCTTCTGATACAGATAGAGATATCTATATGTTGGCCTTTGAAAGCATTGCTTGTCCATCAAGAGCCAGACATGGTCTACGGGCTGAAAGAACAAAATTGTCATGCCTGTTCCTATCATGATGTTGCTTGGCACATTCTTGGTCTGCTTTGAGAGTAGTAGATACTTGCTTTTGGCTTTGGGCCAAGGTATGAATAAAATGTTAGGTTGACCATTGTTATCTTTGGTTATGTACAGAACCAAAAGGAGTTATAGTAAGTGAAAATTTATATGGAGATAAGGGTTGATAACTGAAACAGACCTCAAAAGTAGAGAGGCTGGAAGACGGATGAATGGATCGATTATAGCTGTGTTGGATGATATGAACATAAGAATCCCACTAGCGGTTTTTGGAAAAAGAAATGTGGAGGAAATGAACTAATGTGTGGTTCACTAATTTGATCTTTCCATCAAACTATGGATGAAAGGCATGTTGGCATGTTTTACAGGCAGTGTATGCTTGTCATTGATGGCAAGTATAATAGCGATGATGGCTTGAGTAAGGGTACAATGTGCCAGGTGGGTACCAGAAGTATTTTGGGGAGATGTAGCAGAGCAACCTCATGAAGACTAGAAGAGATAGTGCAGAGGTGCACGCAGAGTGCAGAGTGTGCTTGTCATTGATGGCAAGATCAGAGTGTGCATCAATGGAAAAATAGGAACAATGTAAGCTCAGGAGGATTAGCACAGAGTCACACGCAGTGTGTAGGAGTCCACCAGTGATGAGGTTAACTCATTGCCAGAGATCAAGAGAGATAGTGTACTCAGGATCTCAGGTGGATCAAAGGTCGAGGCCTTTGACACAGAGAAATTCTTCCAAGTCAGGAGGATGCGTAAGCTCTGGATGAGAAGCGACAGTGATCGTTCGATACCATTTAGAATTCTCGATGACTGTCAGATCAGATAGGATGAGCACGTAGATCGAGGATAGATCTCGGGCGTTAAATCCAAGTGCAGGGTCTGAACATCATTGGATTCAAGAGAACCTGTACATTCTTTAAAGTACAAGGTGAAGCGGGCTTACAAAATCCTGAAAAAAGGAGGACCATCCATCTTCAGGCAGGACACATGGTCAAAGATCAACATTTCACTGACCAAGAAATCAAAGGAAGGAAGTGCTCTATCCTTCCAAATCGCGAAATGTGAAATGGAGAAATGATCTGAGCCATTGGATCGAGAATTGATCATGGATGGATCCGTGGCGAAAGATCAGAGCACCACAAAGACTCCATTTCAGAGTTTCACAGACTGGTAAATCAAATATCAAAGGAACATTAACCTTTGAAGTAGCGAACCCCGAAATCCCAAAAGGTGAAAGATCAGAGCATGTCAAAGACTACATTTTAGAGTTTCGAATACCGAGAGTTGGAAGAGTTAAGAATCGAGACTCTTCATCAAAGGAATCCCGGAGTTGAGAAATCCGAAATACTGAAATCCCGAAAGAGACACATCAACAAGAGTTTTTAAAGTCGGGAAATAACTCCATTTCAGAGTCCCCGATACTGGGAGTTGAAGTGTCAAAACACTTCACCATAGGAGTGCCAAAATTTCGAAATGGAGAAATGTGAAACGCCGAAAATCCTGAAATAGGCACATAAACAAAGAGTTTCGCAGACTGGGAAATAACTCCATTTCATAGTTTCAGATATCGAGAGTTGGAAGAGTCAAGACTCTTCATCATCAGGAGTCCCAGAATCATGAAATGCAAAATCCCAAAAAACCAAAATAGCCACTTCAACCAAAATTTCGGATACCGGAAGTTGAAGATGTCAACGACCCTCACAACAGGAGTCCCAAAGTGGCGAAATGAGAAACACTGAAATATGTTGGTCTGACTCCATTTTGGAGTTTTGGTTATCGGGATTTCGTAGACTAAGAAATCAAAGAAAAAATAAACTGTAACCTTTGAAGTCACGATATGCGAAATCATGAAATAATCCTAGCCATTGGATCGGGGATTGATCTTGACCATTGATCAGACAAGACGAAGGCCTGTGAAGTGTCGAAATCATGACAAGATATGGAACGTTGGGTCCATAGGGCACGTGGCCACATATCATCATTTTGTTGACTAGAAAGTCGAGGAACGTGGTTCCCTAACCTCTCAAACTCGCAATATGCGAAATCGCAAAATGTCAAAATGCGAAATGCCAAAATACAAAATGTCGAAATGATCAAATCTAGTCTAGCTAATCTCTTTTTTTTCGGAGTTTCAAAGATCACGACTTGGAGAGTCGAGATGTCTCACAACAGGATTGCCGAAATGGCAAAATGAAAAACACGTTTTGGCTCAGCCTGTGGTCACATCCATTGGTGACATCAATGGAAGATGGAGGAAGGAGCTAGTGAAACCAAGCTCAAATTCAGAGTTTCAGGGATCAATACATGAAGCATAAAGAAACCTCAATCACAGGAATCTCGAAATGCCAAAATGTGAAACAGAGAATTAAACACAAGACCCTACGAACTCCATCCAACGATGCAGGTGAACTTGGATATGATCAGAGGGCTATTGTTGCACTTCGGAGTGTAACTGCTAGAAACAATTGATGGCTTATGCCGGAGGAATGAAACAAGACTGAGTGTGATCACCAGAGAAGATGAAGAGGCTCGAGGCATCTTCCAATGGAATGAAGACTATTCTTAGAGGTGATTGATATATGGAAGAGTGTTGAATCCTGTAACTGCAACAAAGAGGATCATCTCAACTTTGATAGAGAAGACGAAGAGTCTCAACTTCCAGACAGGCTAAGGAATCTCAACATAACACCCAATGATGATGGACACATGGGTTGAACTGCCAAAGAAGCTGAAGAGTTGCCACGATGATCAGGTAGAGAACTCGTCATGGAGAGAGCATGTAGAAGCATGGCTCGATAGCATGCACAAGGAGCACAGAGACTATAAATATGCAGAACAAAGAAGAGATGAGGGTTGTTGTTATTAAGGGTGATCAAGCAGTGTAGGAGGAGGAGTGTGCATAAGTGGAAACATGGAGAAGATAAATGGGGCATTGAAGGGACATGGCGTAGAGATCATAAAAGGAAAAAGAACAGAAAGCACAAGGATTGTGCAGAAGACACTCATGCAGACAGAGCAGTGCAGTGTAGCAGAACAGTGATCAGACCGGTAAGCCATTGAAGAACTGTATATCACTATAATAAGTCTTAATAGAAAAGATTTATATTTCAAGGTGGTAGGGAGGTACTAGGGAGGACTGTTTTCCTCAGAGGTTCAAGTGGGTGCTTGAACACAGGGAGTTGTAGCTTCCATTTGGTTGCAACCAGAGAAACCAGGGTGGCAGGGTGGTGCAAGGGAGAACTATTGTTCTCTGTTATACAGGTTGGTGCCTATGTGAATGGAAGTTGGTGCTTCCATCCAGTTGGTGCTAGAACACTTAGGGAGTTGGTGCTTCCTTCTAGTGGGTACTAGAGAAACCAGGGAGTTGGTGCTTCCTTCTAGTAGGTTGTAGAGAAAACAGAGAGTTGGTGCTCTCAACAAGTTGTTTCTTGCAAAACAGAGGTTGTAGCCTCATTATGAGTTGGTTCTCATATGTATGATAATGTAAAGAATGTAAAGATTACTTATCATATAAATAAGAAGAGGTTTTTACCCTGTATGGGTTTCCTCGGGAAATATATGTCTTTGTGTATCTCATATGTGTGACTGATGCCGAATTTTATATTGCTTACTTCCTTTCATTATTGTGACTGTTATTAAATGTTGTGTAAAGAGTTTAAAATAAGCATAATTGTTTAAGCATGGTAACAACTGATTCACCCCCCCTCTCATTTGTCCAACAATTGGTATCAGAGTCGGGTTCTTTTATCTAAGGGTAGATCATGGAGCTTAAAAATGTCAAGTCATGAAGGGACTTCAGTCACTAAGCCTCCTCTGTTTAATGGAACAAGCTTCACCTTCTGGAAGGTTAGAATGAGAACATACCTAATGGCCTTAGGTGTTGATGTTTGGGATGTAGTAGAGACTGGATACATGAAGCCTCTTGTGCTAGCTTCCAAGGATGATAAGTTAGAATTTATCTTTAATGCTAAGGGAATGAATTCTATATTGAATGGACTTGCAGAAGCCGAGTTTGTAAAGGTGATGCATCTTCAAACTACCAAAGAAGGTAATGACAAGGTAAAATATGTCAAGCTTCAAATCTATAAAGTACAGTTTGAAAATCTACAAATGAAAGAAGATGAAACCATTGGGAAGTATTTTATGAGAGTTGAAGAACTAGTAAATGCAATGAAAGCACTTGGTGAAAAAATTGAGGAACCCTCCTTAGTTCAAAAAATTTTGAGATCTCTGCCAGATAGGTTCAACCCAAAGGTCTCAACTATAGAAGAACTAAATGATATAAAGACTTTGGCTTTTGATCAACTTCTAGTAATGTTGACTGCATATGAAATGAGGATAGTTACAGATAAACCCACCTCTAGAGAAGCATAATTTAAAGTAGATAAGAATGAAGATTCCGAGCCTAATGAAATTGAAGCAAAATTCATGAGAAGACTAAAGAAAGGATCAAGAAAGTACCAAGGTAAGATGCTCTTCAAATGTTTCAACTGTGTTAAAATAGGTCATTTCTCAAATAAATGTCCACATAAGAAACATTATCAGAACTCTGAAGGTGAAAAGAAGTTCAAATCCAAAAGATTTGATAAAAAGAAAAGTTTATGTGTAAACAATGATGACTCCTCAGAAGACACTAATAGTGACTCTTCCTGTGAAGATAAGGTAAATGACTTCATGCTTATGGCCAAAGAGGATTATGATAATAAAATCACAAGCAGTGAGGCTAATGAAGAAGAAGTTGTGGTTGATTTGGAAGGATAACTGATCAGTGCACTGGAAGATATTGATAGACTCAGAATTAAGAACATAAAGCAAAAACAATTGCTGATACAGTTTGAGAAAGACAGTAAACAGCCTGATGAAGACTTTTTCCTGCTAAAAGTGGAATTAGAAGAGGCAAAGAAAATCGAGGACATTCTGAAACAACAGTTATCAGAAAAGAAGAAAGATGTAAAGCTCTGGAAGAAGAAGTAGTGAAAAATAGGAAAGAGTTGGAGACGTTTCAAGCCTTGTATCATCAGAATCTGTCGAGTATCAAAGCCTCAGAAGGATTAGCCACCATTCTGAATTAGCAAAGGAATCCAAAGTTGAAAATAGGTTTGGGTTATGAAGAGGGATCAAGTAGTGATCATCCAAGCAACAGAGACATCATCAAGTTTGTCAAATCTACAACCAATGATGACAACAAACCTGCAGAAAAAAGGAAGATAATCAACCACCCAGGAGGAGTAAAGAAAAAGGAGCCAGAACTAAATTTGTAGAACAAGGAAATAGTACATTCCCTACTCAAGGAAATCATCAACATGGAAGAAATCGATTTTCTCAAAGAAGACAACCATTTTCCAGGTACAAAGAATTTTTCTATGGATATTGTTTCTACTGTTCTAACTTTGGTCACAAAGCTATAAATTGTTCCTTAAGACTTAAACATGAGCTATTAAGATTTCCAAGGAATAAATATCTTCCACAACAAAGAATGATACAGACAAGTAACAAACCATCATAGATTGCAAATTGCCAAATTAATTCTAGAGACTTGCAACTAAGGAGGTCAAGAAATAATAAACAGTCAATGAGTAGACAACACTGTAACAATAACTTTGACCTATTGAACAATGAGACTGAATGTTATAATTGTCGCAACTTTGGCCACAAAATTGCAAACTGCCATCTGAAGAATTACAAAGCAAATACAAGGATAAAGATCTTAGATAGAAAGGCCAGCACATGGAAAAGGAAAGATAGTGAAAAATATGGTCTAGCACTTTCAACTCAAAAACAAAAGGCCTCCGGGAATATAGATAGTGGATGTTCCAAGCACATGACTGGAGACAAGGATAAGCTTCTGCTTATAAGCAAAATCAAAACAGGAAATGTGATCCTTGAAAATGATGAACCAGGTAAAAGAAAGGATAAAGGGATGGTGAGTTTAAGTAATGAAAAACGAGATTCTCAGGATGATCTTCCTATATATGGGATGAAACATAATTTTCTCAATGTAAATCGAATATGTGATAAATGATGTAAAGCAGTGGTCAATTCCAAACACCGTAAGATAAAGTCTGTAAACTTAGGACAAGTAGTGGTTAAAATCATAATGAAAGACAATAATTTTGGCATTGAATCCTCCCCTGCAAGTAAAGAAGAAGATTCATATATATAAAAGAATGTTCAGTTCACATTTATCCCATGGAAGAAGTAGGAGAAAAATCATGTCATAAGTCAGAAGAAGAAGTTTTGAAGGTTGATAAGTCAAACACCTAAAGCAAGTTCCTAAACAGCTCGATGGCCCTAGATAAGCTCTTGGATAGTCAGAGATCACCAAATGACAAATCCGGTATTGGATACAACAAGGAAGAAATCAGTACTCCTAAGAAACCCGATACAATTCCTTCATCTATGAAAAAGAAAAGAAGGTATGAGAATGGTTGTACTGGTTTTTTCTTGTGATTGAATATGGTCATAAAAGCCTTGGATTGTATGCATCATGGAAGAAAAATGAAATTGCAATAATAAAGATCGATGAGAATCAATGGGGAGATCCAAGGGTTGTTTGAAAAGTACAAGCTACAATTACGCAGTGGTTCAGTGGGACAACAACATTCGCAGTAGCAACATTCTGTTGTAAAAAATTATATACATGACATTCTGTAGAGATAACAAGAGGAAATACCTTGTCAGGAAAAGCTAACCTTTTAGAAACAAAGGAGGAAAAATGTCAGAAGCAGAGAGAGAATAGTGACAGGGGGATTCATCCAGTTATGAGAAGAAAAGGTTGATGAAGGAGTCCAAGTAAGAGAGGTGAGCAATATTGAGTATTCTACAAAGGATACAGAGGAAGTTGAAGATGAACAGGTCCAAGAATCAGAAGTTGGGTGTCATCCCGTCTCACACCTAAGAGATTCCATCTTGTTAGGGGGAGTTTGTATTGATTGAATATCTTATACCTCCGAAAAATACTACAACAACTCAGGGGGAGTGTGTTTTCTTTGACATTGATGTCAAAGGGGGAGAAAAGAATAGGTTTGGGTGCCTTTGTTGCCATCAATGCCAAAGGGGGAGATTGTTGGCATGTTTTACAGGAAGTGCATGCTTGTCATTGATGGCAAGTACAACAGCGATGATGGCTTGAGTACAGGTACAATGTTCTAGGCAGGCACCAGAAGTATTTTGGGGAGACGCAGTAGAGCAAGCTCGTTAATACCAGAAGAGATAGTGCAGAGGTGCACACACAGTGCAGAGTGTTATTGTCATTGATGGCAAGATCAGTGTGTGCATCGATGGAAAAACAGGAAAAACATAAGCTCAGGAGGATTAGCACAGAGTCACACACAGTGCATAGGTGTCCACCGGGGACAAGATTAACTCATTGTCAAATCTCAAGAGAGATAGGATCAAAGGTCGAGGCCTTTGAATCTTAGAAATTCTTCCAAGTTAGGAGGATGCATAAGATCGGGAGGAAAAGCGACAGTGATCATTGGATACCATTTAGAATTCCCGATGACTATCAAATCTGAACTCAGATAGGACGAGCACGCAGATGGAGGACAGATCTCGGGCATTATATTCGAGCGCAGAGTCCGACCATCATTGGATCCAGGAGAACTTGCACGTTCTTTAAAGTGAAAGGTGAAGCAGGCTTACAAAATCCTGAAAGAAGGAGGATCGTCCATCTTCGGGTAGGACACGTGGTCACAGATCATCATTTCGCTGACCAAGAAGTCAAAGGAAGGAAGTGCTCTATCCTTCCAAATCGCGAAATGGGAAATGGAGAAATGATCTGAGTCATTGGATCAAGAATTGATCGGGGATGGACGTGTGGCTAAAGATCATAGCACCACAAAGACTCCATTTCAGATTTTTACGGACCGGGAAATCAAATATCAAAGGAACATTAACCTTTGAGGTAGCGAACCTCGAAATTCCGAAAGGAAAAATATCAGAGCATGTCAAAGACTCCATTTCAGAGTTCTGGATACCCAGAGTTGGAAGAGTCAAGAGTCGATACTCTTCGTCAAAGGAATCCCAGAGTTGCGAAATCTGAAATCCTGAAATCCCGAAAGAGGCACATTAAAAACAATTTTTCAGACCGAGAAATAAATCCATTTCAGAGTCACGGATACCGGGAGTTGAAGTGTCAAAATACTTCACCATAGGAGTGTCAAAATGCCGAAACGGAGAAATGTGAAATGCCAAAATCTCGAAATAGGCACATAAACAAAGAGTTTCCCAGACCGGGAAATAACTCCATTTCGGAGTTTCGGATACCGGGAGTTGGAAGAGTCAAGACTCTTCATCATCAAGAGCCCAGGAATCGTGAAATGAAAAACCCCAAAAACCCAAAATAGGCACTTTGACCGGGATTTCGGATACTGGGATTTGGAGATGTCAAGGACCCTCACGACAGGAGTCCCGAAGTGGAGAAATGCGAAACGCCGAAATATATTGGTCCGACTCCATTTCAGAGTTTCGGTTACTAGGATTTTGCAGAATGGGAAATCAAAGAACAAAGGAAACGTAACCTTTGAAGTCGTGATATGCGAAATCATGAAATAATCCTAGCCATCGGATCGAGGATTGATCTAGACCGTTGATCAGACATGACGAAGGCCCGTGAAGTGTCGAAATCACGAGAAGATCTGGACCATTGGGTCCATATGACACGTGGTGACAGATTGTCATTTCGTTGACTGGAAATTCAAGGAACAGGGTTCCCTATCCTCTTGAACTCACGATATGCGAAATCATGAAATGTCGAAATGCAAAATGTCGAAATACGAAATGCCAAAATGATCGAAGCTAGTCCAGCTAAGCTCTTTTTTTTCGGAGTTTCGGAGATCGCGACTTGGAGAGTCGAGATGGCTCACAACAGGATTGTCGAAATGTCGAATTGCGAAACAAGTTTTCGCTTAGCCTATGGTCACAGCCATTGGTGACATCAGTGGAAGATGGAAGAAGGAGCTAGTGCAACCAAGATCAAATTCGGAGTTTCGCGGATCAGTACATGAAGTGTAAAGAAACCTCAACCACAAGAATCCCAAAATTCCGAAATGTAAAATGGTGAATTAAATGCAAGACTCTACGAACTCCATCCAACAGTGTAGGTGAAATTGAATATGATCGAAGGGCTACTGTTGCACTTCAGAGTGTAACTGCTAGAAACGACTGATGGCTTATGCCAGAGGAATGAAACAGGCCTGAGTGTGATCGCCAGAGAAGATGAAGAGGCTCGAGGCATCTTCCAGTGTAATGAAGACTATTCTTAGAGGTGATTGACAAATGGAAGAGTGTTGAAGCTTGTAACTGCAACAAAGAGGATCAACTCGACTTTGATAGAGAAGACGAAGAGTCTCAACTGCCAGATAGGCTAAGGAATCTCAACATAACACCCAGTGATGATGGACACATGGGTTGAACTTCTAGAGAAGTTGAAGAGTTTCCATGATGATCAGGAAAAGCACTCATCATGGAGAGAGCATGCAGAAGCATGGCTAGAGAGCATGCACATGGAGCACAGAGACTATAAGTATGCAGAACAAAGAAGAGATGAGGGTTGTTGTTGTTAAGGGTGATCAAGGAGTGTAGGAGGAGGAGTGTGCACCAGTGGAAACACAGAGACGAGAAATGGTGCATTGAAGGGACATGGGGCAGAGAGCATAAAAGGAAAAAGAATAGAAAGCGCAAGGAGTGTGTAGAAGACATTGATGTAGACAAAGCAGTGCAGTGTAGCAGAACAGTGATCAGACCGGTAAGCCATTGAAGAAATTTATATCGTTGTAATAAGTCTTAATAGAAAAGATTTATATTTTAGGGTGGTAGGGAGGTGCTAGGGAGGATTTTTGTCCTCAAAGGTTCAAGTGGGTGCTTGAACACATGGAGTTCTAGCTTCCATCTGGTTGCAGCCAGAGAAACCAGGGTGGTAGGGTGGTGCAAGGGAGAACTGTTGTTCTCTGTTATACAGGTTGGTGCCTGTTTGAATCGAAGTTGGTGCTTCCATCCAGTTGGTGTTGGAACACTTAGGGAGTTGGTGCTTCCTTCTAGTGGGTGCTAGAGAAACTAGGGAGTTGGTTCTTCCTTCTAGTAGGTGCTAGAGAAAGTAGAGATTTGGTGCTCTCAGCAAGTTGTTTCTTGCAAAACAGAGGTTGTAGCCTCATTATGAGTTGGTGCTCATATGTATGATAATGTAAAGAATGTAAATATTACTTATCATATAAAGAAGAAGAGGTTTTTACTCTGTATGGGTTTCCTCAGGAAATATCTGTCTTTGTGTATCTCATATGTGTGACTAATGCTAAATGTTATATTTCTTACTTCCATGCATTATTGTGACTGTCATTAAATGTTGTGCCAAGAGTTTAAAATAATCATAATTGTTTAAGCACAGTAACAACTGATTCACCCCCCCTCTCAGTTGTCCAACAAGGCAGTGGAAAAGCGTAGCTAACAGCCAAGGAGAGACCACAATGTGATATAAAAGGTACTAAGGAAATAGGAGTCTCAATGGAAAATGAGACACCTGGGAAGGAAAAATGCATCCATATGTGGTTAAAAAAGAGTGGCAGTCTAAGATGCAGAGGTGGTCTTATGGCAGCAGAGGTGGTCTTATGGCACAAGAGGAAGATGACCATCTTGGAAAACTGACAGACAACCACTTAAATGGAATCATTCTTACACAAAGTGATAGGTAGCCCACTGAGAAAATCCATGGAGATGGATTTCTAGGGCCTAGAGGGAATGGGGAGAGGTTGGTATCAACCATGTTTGTGATTGGAAGGCTTACTTTTGCTGCAGAGGGGGAAAGAACAAAGAAAGTGTTACACTTTCTTTTTCATTGTAGGCCAATAGAAGTGGCACTAGATATTTTGTATAGTCTTGGTTGTGCCAAAATTCCCACCGCATGAGGGGGGGGGAAGCCCTCGTGAATCAACACCAGGTGATCATCAGATTGAGGTACATAGTATTGGTTGATTTTATATAGCTAGCCTTCCCAGATAGTGTAATCCAAGAAAGGTGTTTGGTTCACCATTGTGGGTTGATGTAAGGCAGCCCAAATCTCACCAAATTGAGGATCCTTTGCATACAACTCTTTCCATATGCCATATGATGCACAATGCACTTCTAATATTTGAAAGACATGAGTAGGCATCCAACTCAACACATCTACCATATTATTTGTAGTGCCTCTCTTATATTTTATAAACAAGGTGAAACTATTGTATATATGTTGTCCACTTTAGATGGTGTTGTTCCCACATTTTAGTTTGAGAATGAATAAAAATGAGGGGGTGGTTATCAGTATTAAGGACAGTTTCCTTACCCAAGATGTAGTTCCTCCACTTATTCAAGGCCTGGAGACTATAGAACTCCTTATCGTAGCTACTATAGTTCAACTTCGCATCAACAAGAGTCTCTGAGTGATAGGATATGGGATGGCCTCCTTGTTTAAGCACTGCTCCAATGGTATATTGTGAGGCATCAATCTCGATCTCAAAAGGATAAGTAAGATCTATAAATTGAAGCATAAGGGTTGAACATAAGGCATCTTTGATCTCTTGGAATTCTTGAGCAGTTACAACAGTACAAAGAAACTTGGCCTGGTTTGACAACTAATGGAGTGGGCGGGCCAAGTGAGAGAAGTTTTCTACAAACTTCATGTAGAATTTGATACCACCCATGAAACTCTTCAAGTATAGAGCTCTAGTAGGAGAAGGCCACTGTGCCAAATCTTGCACGCGATCGGGGTCAAGGAGGATGCCTCCCTGATAAAGAATAAACCCCAAGTATTCAACTGAGGGTTGGCCAAAATAGTATTTTCGTTCTTTTACCTAAAGCTTATGGAAACAGAGAAGATCAAGGATGGTGCACACATGTTGGAGATGATCCTCCCAAGAGGATTTGAAAACCAGAATTTCATATAAATATATAACCACAAACCTACACAAATGTAGCCGAAACATATCATTAATCAACCTCATGAAGGTGGACAAAGCATTGGTTAGCCCAAATGGCATGAAGAGCCACTCATACAACCCAAAATTTGTTTTTAATGTGATCTTTCATGTGTCTGCTATGTGCATCCTAATTTGGTGGTGCTGTAAAGTCCATTTTAGTGAAAACACGAGCACCCCACAAGTGGTCCAATTGGTGTCAATCCAGGGAAAGGCATATCGGTTCTTAACAGTGGCCTTGTTAAGGGCATGATAGTCTGTAACCATGCACCACTCATTGGAATCTTTCTTTGGGATGATGATGGTTGGGTAATCTAGCCGAGTAATTTTGTCTCTATCACACTTGTTAAAATGGTTTTGAAGAGACGTCCTTTTGGTATAAGTTTAACCCTTTTCCGGACCGACTAGACTAAGTAAAAAAAAGGAATACTCTATCCCTAGTAATGATAATAGTTCTCCTTAGTATGATTTTATTCTTTTTTGGGCCCTAGAGACTAAACTTACGAAAAAGATCACTCTGGAGTCTTTTTTTAGTGTTTTTCAGACTCTCTAAAAGAGAAAAACCATCGAGCTTACCATCTCTAGGCTCATAAAAATTTACATGGAAGGAGTAGCATTGTGTCATGTTGTAATCACATCACATGTCTCATTCTTGTGTATTTGGCCTAATGTCTGCTTCATATTGCTATTACTGAACCTTTATAGCATTCCTTAGGTGCAATACTTGTAGCATTTTTCCCCTTGTGATCTCACACGTTGACCCATGGATGAATTTTCCCAAGTGTCCTTATCCTACACATGTCTCCTTGCACTGAGCATCAATATGTTCCATGCACTTGGAACCAATTTTATTTCCCATGACACTCGTTTCTCTTTTGTAACGTAGGATTCTTTTATTTCTTTTTAAATCTTGTTAAATACGTGAAAAAGACAAATATATATATATATTTGAAAAAGAGGGGATGGGGAAATATTATGTTTTATTGGCAGCAATCTCATCACCCTTTCACAAAGCACATCCTTCTATTTGTTCTACAAGCATTGGGATCTAGTATGGCCTTAGGAAGTTTTTTCCGTTACATAGAGTTGTCTCCTCCTCCATTTGGTTACTCTTTCAAACACATGGAGATTTTGTGTTGCCTCATGTACCACATACTTATGTCAATAACATGTTTCTTGAGTCTTTTCATCTATCATTCTCTTTTCCAAGGGCAATTCTTGCAACCAAAGTCGTCCATTCTGCGATAAGTCTCTTGAGCTTCATGAGTCGACCATCCTGAGTGTTTTTTCGAGTTCACATTTAGAATCAACGAAGTTTGGTGCCTGATAATAAAGGTACTTTAGTCTTTCCAAGACAACCTGTCAAATACCTCAGAGTAGTGATTCTTATGCTCCTATAATAGTCCTACCTTAGTTTTGAAGATCTTGAATCTATTGCTTTAGTTATGAAGCTATCATCTCCAGCCATAGGCATTAACGCCTCCTGAATATTCATATGCATTTGAGATGTATATTTGTTGTGTATTATTCACGGAAACACATTTTATTGGCATACACATTGGTCAAGTATCCATGATTACTACATATATGACATGGATCTATAGTTTACTTGATTGGAAGCCATGCTTAGCTTGTCCCGAGCATTGGAATTATCGCCTTAGTGATTATTATTATCTTATTGAAGATGACGCACTCACTAATACTCACTTGGTTTTACTCGACTCAAGTTCTTTCCCACTTTATTAAATATGTTTTAATGTATTTCGACCATCAGTTTCTCTTCTAACCTCACAAATTAGGAGGTATATGTTATAACTCAAAATGCCACTACTATACATTTCTAATGTTGACCTACTCATTCACACATCTTCCAACCTATTTTTCTATAGTTCTTCTCAAAAAAAAAAAAATTATGGCATATGTGCCCTAATTCATATGAAAAGCACATACACATGCTAGCTGCATAATTGAAAGAATGCCTGCATTATAAAAATTTGCAAAAAAATATAAAATCTATGCTTTCTGGTGGAGTTTACGGGCTATCTTAGGTTTTGAAACCATTTTACCTCCTATATCCCTTATGAAAACAAATTAACCACCATTTTATCATATAAAAATGGCACTAGGGGTGTCATTTGGATATATAAAACAAGAGGTAAGGGAACTCCGCCAATTTTTCTCCCTTGTATTCCAAGCCCTTTTCATTCTGCTCTGAGTTTCATCCTCAACATTCCCTTCCATCCTTCCTCCTTACACCATCCATCCTTTTCCCTTGTATTGGTAGGTTGGTGGTGAGGATAGTATATCTGTAATAATTCACTCAGAAACAAAGTAGAGGAACCCAGGCGAGGTTCGTGGAGCGACACCAACAAAATTCAGGTTGTAACTTCCAATTTTGTTATTAATAAAAGAGAAAAATTCTTGTTCTAGATATTTAAGTCTGTTCATTTGTGTTTATGAATATTTTCTTTAATAACTAACCCTTTAGATGATCTTGATAGTTATGCATATGTTTCCATAGTTTGTTCTATAACATTGTTTCAGGCCAGCTTTGGGAGAGGCCTACAATATTATAACGAACAATGACTGGAAGGGATTGACAATAGCTGTAAGGACTTAAGGTATTGACGCCAACCTCCCCCCTTCTCCAAAAGGATATCTCGACCTCCCCGTATAGGATCGTTCAAGTCATCGAACTGAATGGTTCATCGGACTCCTAACAAAACCGATTTGACTTGACACAGGCCCTTTCTACTTCCTTGGTACCTGTGATAAGGTACCTGCAGACCCTCTCTTAGCACTTTTCAACTCTGGCACCGATGAACGTAGCTCTCAATGCTAGGATCATCCCTTGATGTCACCTCGTACTATGACCGTGGGCCAACTCTCTTCGTGATCCTGCACTTCGGGACTTTCGCAAGAAGTTTCCTCCTCCTTCCCCGATTTTCGAATAGGCAAATTCTTTGGGACCAGATCTATGGTCCTCATTCTTCCCACGATCAAAGATTGTGATTGAATTGCGAGTTTGGACTTTGTGAGCCCTGTCTCTTATAGATTCTACTTTTTCAACTTACGAATCAGCACTGCATTGATCCTCTGCCATGCATTCCTCCGAATCCAACGACCTGGATTGATATCGCTCTTCGCGAAGATCCTTGTTTTCCCCCACAAACCTTATGAAGTTCCTTCTCCTAAACCTCTCGATCTTTCTCCACCTGTCTCCTCCTTGACGATGAGTGGCTTCTCCATCTTCTAGACTCTAGTAAGTCCTCGACTCCTTTGCACGCTTAGCACAATTTCTCTTTCGAGACTTAAAAATTTCTCGAAACTCCTTCTGCACTCCTTGCAGAGTTCTGCACAGACTTTCATGACTCCAACCTCCCCCCTTATCCAAAGGGCTAGCTCAACCTCCTGATCTAGGATTTTTTAATTCATTGAACTGAATGGCTGGTCGGGCTCTTGAAGGAACCGATTTGACTTCACACAGGCCCTTTATACTTCCTTGGTACCCACGATATGGTACCTGCGGACCCTTTCTTAGCGCTTTTTTACTCTGGCATCGGTGACCTTAGATCTCGATACTAGGATCCTCCCTTGATGTGACCTCAGACTATGAATGTGGGCCAACTCTCTTCCTGATCCCATACTTCAAGACTTTCATGAATGGTTTCCTCCTCCTTCCCAGATTTTCAAATCGGCGAATGCTTAGGGACTAGATCTATGGTCCTCGTTCTTCCCGTGATCAACGGTTGTGATCGAATCATGATTTCGAACTTCATGAGCCATGTATCTTATCGATTCTCCTTTTCCAACTTACGAATTAGTGTTGCATTGATCCTTTACCATGCATCCCTCCAGATCCAAGCGCCTGGATTGAGATCGCTCTTCGCGACTTCGTGAAGATTCTTGTTTTCCCCCGCAAACCTTCCAAAGTTCCTTCTCCTGAATCTCTCGATCCTCTGCCACCTATCTCCTCCTTGACGATGAGTGGCTTCTTTGTCTTCTAGACTCTAGCAAGTCCTCAACTCCTTTTCACACTTAGCACAATTTCTCTTTCAAGACTTAGACAGTTCTCGAAACTCCTTCTCCACTCCTTGCAGAGTTCTACACAGACTTCCTTCTGTGACTTTTCTCGGCTTGAGAACCTCCAAGGTTCCAATTTCGTCTGCAAGCTTCTCTTTCCCTCCTAGAATTTTCGCACCCTTCCCCCTCAGATTATAAGATGATTTCTCAACACCTTTGGCACACTCCTTTTGCTGGCTCAGTTCTTCGACGACTTCTCCCTCGGCCTTATGGAAAGTTTTAAGGCATCTCCTTTCCTTTGTCGATGCACTTCTTGCAAAGGCTTCCTTCACCAGAATGTTCAACAATTATGGGATTCTTCTACACCTTCAACTATGTAGTTCCTAGGTATGCTTACGCAATCTCGATGCCCTCCTGGCAGAGTATTCCAAAGCATTCAGTAACTCTACATTATGTCTCTCTCCACACAGTATTTATTTTTAAGGGATGTAATTACCTTGAAATTTCTCCCTGAGTCTGTAAATAAACCTGGCATGCCCTCCTAGAAGCTTCTCTTCTAACTCCACTGAGTTCATACATGCACTCCTTGCATCGTATTATAGATTTTTTCGGCTCTATCCTGCACTCCTTTCACTTAGCCTAGAGAACCAGACTTAATTTAACACACTTGCAGATAAAAAATTGTATCTCTATTGAACATCCATTGAACAAAAATGTAAAATAGAAAAAACTATCATTTTCTATTAATGGTGGAATGTCAATTTACAAAGGTGGAGTCTGAGCTACAACTGAGTCTCGGCTCTCTGGTTTTCTCCTCTAACCTATCTAAAATTGTCTAATAGTTCGCTACCTAACCTCTACTTTTCTTACAATAAAAATATTTATACAAGAGGGGCTCTGTGAACATCCCTCACAAGATAACAAATGGTGTCAAATCACCACCCCTAAGGATCACCAAAAGGCCAAATTACAATGATGTAAATTTTGCTCCAAATTGGACGCAGATCCATTCTGTCATCAACCTATTCATGGTGACCTTATCTCCATCTTGTGCGAAAGCACGATTTGGCTCTTTCATCTTGTATTCAATTAATGCCTCGATCTCGCCTTGGATTCTCAAGGGTAAAATGAGAGGATGACGCCTCTCCTTTAATGAATATGAACCATGCGTGAAATAGTTAGCATTTCCTGGGGTGGAGCGATGCTCCTACAACATACTCCATAGTGGAAAAAATCATTAGCTTCTTCTCATGAGCTCTCCAACATGGTTGAAATCCACCTAGATCCCAAACTTTCTCTTGGAGTTGTCTCTCGGCTCCTTTGCTCCACTGCTTCTGCATCATCTCCGTTGCCCGTGCATGTTTCCTTTAATACAACATCCTCGTCCTGACCGATTATGTTGGCAATCTCGACATCATATTTCTTATCTCCTCGATCACCTTGTCCATCTTCTCGATCGATTGGTTCTTCTATGGAAGAATAGATCGCAACACTCGCTCCCTGTCAATGGAAAAATCACACTGACCTCCCAAGACATATTATTTCCTTGTGGCCTTATATTACCACTCTGCTTCAGTCTTCACCCCTACAGGATCCTCATCACTAAACTACTACTAAGCTACCACTTCTCCCGACAACTTTTCTCCTGCCAGTCCTTCGGATGTTCCCATTCCAGCTTCCTCCAGCTGTAACTTGTGTTGGTGTATATCCTTTGACATGGCTATTACTCGGAAGCCACCTCCTAGTTCTGGATTTCCAAACCAATCCTCCAATGCCTTCAACTCCAATTCCCATTGAGTAAATAACTCAATTGGGCATTCTCCTTCTGTTGGGACAGACAAAATTAAGCTTTGATACCATGTGATGCCAACCTCCCCCCTTCTCCAAAGGGATGGCTCGACCTCCTGTTCTAGGATCATTAAAGTCATCGAACTAAATGGTTCACTAGGCCCCTGACGAAACCAACTTGACTTGGCATGGGCCCTTTCTACTTCCTTGGTACCCGCGATATGGTACCTACAGACCCTCTCTTAGAGCTTTTCGACTCTGGAACCGACGATCTTAGCTCCTGACGCTAGGATCCGCTCTTGATGTCACCTCATACTATGACCATGGGCTAACTCTCTTCATGATCCCACACTTCAGGCCTTTCGTGAGCGATTTCCTCCTCCTTCCCCGATTTCCAAATCGATGAATGCTTCGAGACTAGATCTACGGTCCTCATTCTTCCCACGATCAATGGCTATGATCAAATCATGATTTCAAAATTCGCGAGCCCTGTCTCTTCTCGATTCTACTTTTCTAACTTATGAATCAACGCTACATTTATCCTCTTCCATGCATCCCTCTAGATCCAATGGCCTGTATTTATATTTCTCTTCGCTACTTCACGAAGATCCTTATTTTCCCCCGCAAACCTTCCAAAATTCCTTCTCCCGAACCTTTCAATCTTCTGCCACCTGTCTCCTCCTTGACGATGAGTGGCTTCTTTGTCTTCTAGAATCCAACAAGTCCTCGACTCCTTTGTGCACTTAGAACAATTTCTCTTTCGAGACTTAGATAGTTCTCGAAACTCCTTCTACACTCCATACAGAGTTCTGCACAGACATACTTCTCTGACTTTGCTCAGCTTGAGAACCTCCAAGCTTCCAAGTTCCTCTCCAAGCTTCTCTTTCCCTCCTAGAAGTTTCTCGCCCTTCCTCCTGAGCTTACAAGATTATTTATCAACACCTTAGGCGCACTCCTTGCACTGGCTTAGTTCTTTGACAGCTTCTCCCTCGGCCTCATGGAAAGGTTTAAGGCATCTTCTTTCCTTTGTCGATGCACTTCTTGCAAAGCCTTCCTTCACCAAAATGTTCATTAATTCTAGGATTCTTCTACACCTTCAACCATGTAGTTCCTGGGTATGCTCACACAAGCTTGATGCCCTCCTGGAAAAGTATTCCAAAGCATTCAATAACTCTACGTTGCGTCTCTCTCCACACAGTATTTATTTTTCAAGGGATGTAACCACCTTGAAATTTCTCCCTGAGTCTGTAAATAAACCTGGCATGCCCTCCTAGAAGCTTCTCTTCTCCTGAGTCTGTAAATAAACCTGGCATGCCCTCCTAGAAGCTTCTCTTCTGACTGCACTGAGTTCATACATCCACTCCTTGCGTCAACTTACAACATTTTCCAACTCTGTCGTGTACTCCTTGCACTTAGACTAGAGTACCAGACTTAATTTAACACACTCACGGATAGACACTTGTATCTCTATCCCTGCAAACGATTTCTAACATCCATATACAATTAAAAAACATGTAAAAGACATTCATAACACAACATCCATTGAACATAAATGTAAAATAGGAAAAACTATCATTTTCTATTAATGGTGGAATTCCAATTTACAAAGGTGGAGTCTGAGCTACAACTGAGACTCGTCTCTTTGGTTTTCTTCTCTAACATATCTAAAACTGCCTAAAAGTTCACCACCTAACCTCTACTTTTCTTACAATACAAAAATTTATACAAGAGGGGCTCTGTGAGCTTCCCTCGCTAGCTAACAAATGGTGTCAAATCAGCACCCCTAAGGCTCATCGAAAGGCAAAATTACAATGATGGCAATTCTTCTCCAAATCGAACATAGATCCATTTTGTTGTTAGCCTACTAATGGCGACCTTATCTCCAACTTGTGCTAAAACAGTGAGATCGGAAGA
>CBVK0101893742.1:0-27715 GCA_900067695.1 Picea abies
CCACAACCAGACTATCCCACAAGTATGGTAAAGAACACAACAAACTGATACATTTATCTTCATCTGAAAATTTAATATCAACAGATACTAACTGACTTACCACAGTATTAAAGGCGTTCAGATGCTCTGCCACCGAGTCTCCATCTCTCATCCTCAATTTATACAGCTTCTTTCTCAGGAATAGTTTATTTAAAAGGGACTTAGACTGATACAACTTCCCCAAATTTTCCCATAAATCCTTGGCTGTAGCTTCCTCTGACACATTCAGTAATACTACGTCGGAGAGACAGTCAAATTGTGCTCTTTGCCTCCTAATCTGTCTTTTTCCAGTCATCTATAGAAGTTCCTGTAGGGGTCGTACCTGGATCCACCACGATCCATTGATCTCTGTCCACCAAAAGATATTCCATCTTGAGCTTCCACAGCTCAAAGCTTTTCCCATTAAACTTCTCGATCTCCATCTTCGAATTGCTTGCCATTTCTTTTCACTTGAAAAACAATACCGCAGATCTCCCACTGTACCAAGGCTTATCACGGTCCTGAGCCAAACCCTTGACGACAAAGGCGTCCCCCTGAAGCCAATAAAGATCTGATACCAAATGTAAATTCTAACCTTGTACAATATCTACTGCAAACTGGTATTCAGAAAAGAACAAAAAAGATACAATGGCAAATACAAACATTACACAGAGATTTTTCACCTGGAAACTCAAACCGGGAAAACCAACATATATTATATTCATACATTTTTTTACATTGTTTCAATACAATATACATATAGGAGCCAGCGGCATCCAAAACCCTAACCCAATGACCTGGATTAGTCCAAAACCCTAATTCCTTAACTGGAAATAGAAAACCATCGGCAAAAAACCATGTGCCGAAACAACCACATAATATCATGTGGTCCCAGAAATATGTCAGCCCAGCGGAAATATGTCGGCCCGAAAAAAAAAAATCTGGGGCGCGACCCCCCCTCTAACCCCCCTGCGCGCCTGGCGCTCAAACACTACTACTCGTGCAAAGAATATAACACATACCCAACAATTTTCCCCATAACACCTTCTACCAGAGAATTTTCCTTTATCTCTTTCAATAGGTCGAACTCTCACCACTAAAGCTTCTTTCGTCAATCCTTCTATTATCTCTAGGAGTCACCTTCAAATTGCATGGAAGGCAAGCCCAATACCCATCAGGTTTATGCGTAAATGTAAGAGTGTTTTATGGGGTCAAATGGAAAGGGACTCAAAATGATAATGTTCCAACTCAGATAACACGGCTAACATGAACTAGCAATCAAGGTCTTGGCTAACTTCAATCAGTAATTGGGAGTAAATATGAATAGAGGGAAGACTTGAAAGAGAGGAATGTAGGGGCTGTTGTAAACATCAGGTCTACAAAATCCTAAGGAAGAAAGTTTCTTAACACAAGATCTTCTTGAACTCAGAAACTAAGAAAGATAAATAAATGTCATGATAATATAATGATAAAAAATCCACCATAACATCACCACAACCATTCATGTGAATCATTCAAAGCATGAACATTTAGCATCAGAAGCAAAAGTTGAAAGAGAAGTTGATTTCTATTATTCAAAAAGTCTTAAGTCCAATACATAGCTAGATCACAGTTACTTCATCAAAATATTACAGTCTAAGGGAACCTTTCTCAACCATCTGAACCTACTAAAGAAATTGATTTATCTATTTATAACAAAAGGGAGGCAATAGCTAGAGGTACGAGTTGGCCTGCTTCCCTTGAAAATCTCTAAACATTTATTTGATCTAACAACTTATCTAACCACCTATGCTATAAAACAGGAAAATGTTGGTGACTAATCCAACCATGCTTCAAACTGATTTGATTCTCTCTTGTTTTGCAACCTCCTTTTTTCCCATGTGTCTTTTAGGAGCATGTAGTTGTCCTCATAATGCCAGTTGTTTCTTCTGCGATTTTCTCCATCATCATCCATCCAAAAATTTGTTGGCCTGACCTTCCTAAATCCCTGGTGTCTACTAGTAGCTTCTTTAGGTAATAGCTTGAGTAGCGTATTTCACAGCTGGAAAAGTAAAGGAGGTAGTGCATTCAGGGAGCACCAATGTGACGTGTATGTGTGTAGAATCTTCTCTCTGTGAAATATTAGGTAGCGCCATTGTGTTGTGTATGTGTACAAACTCTTCTCTCTGTGAAATATTAGGTAGTGCCACTGTGTTGTGTATGTGTGCAGACTCTTCTCTCTGTGAAATATTAGGTAGCGCCACTGTGTTGCGCCTGTATTCCAACTCTGTTCCCTGCTAAATATTAGCTAGCGCCTATAGGTAGCGCCACTTATGCTGCATCTGAGTTCAAGTTTAGGTATAATTTCCAAAAACGCAGCGCTTTCAATCTTGAACATGTCTAGAGAAATTGGTGGTATTTCATGAAGTTAAACCCATTTTACTTAGGTTCCTTGACAGTACAATAGGTAGTGCATCTTACCACTGAGGAAGTTAACACTTAGCAAAAACCCAAAATTCTGATAGTTAAATTCTTAGAAGCCTATATAGATGGAAAAGATAATATTTTCATATTAGTTAACCCTCTCAAAAAGAAACCATCCTAAAAAATGGGGCTTACCTTTTACCAACTATTTTTTTCATTTTGACACTTAACCTCACACTCTTTCTGGTATAAATAAGATCTTAAACTGACACAGTAGACTTCTTCTTCTTAGACATGATTGGATTTTTCAGTGGGGTTGAGCTTTCATTGACTGTTGATGCCTCTTTATCAATGGAAGATTCAACCAATACCTATAAATTTCTTTGGACTATATCATCTTGACAGTGTTGCATCTTTGCCCTTAGATTCTTGTTCTAGGACTGAAAGCCTCTAATCTGCCTGTAAATATTCTTTACCTGTCTATGAAGGGGTTGGGTTCTTCTTGCTGCAAACCTTGCCAAGTCAAGGGTGTCACTGTAGCCATCCATAAGCCCTGTCATCTTGGCTCTGTCAGACATGGCTTCTCTTTTCAACTGAGCCACCTCTTTTATTGCATCCCTAATTTGCCTGATGAGTATTTTGAAGTTCTGATATTTAGGAGGAGAAGTAACATGCACAATCTCAATAGTTTTTTTCTCAATCTCCTCTTCCACCTGCATGGGAATTGTCTTGTCTACCTCATCAAGTTTCATAGTGGCTTTGATTTTACCTTTCTTCCTCTGCACGGGGGATTTTTATTTTCTTTCTACAGGCTTCTCAAAGTATTTCATAGAGGTTTCATATTTTGTCTCCAAAGATATTTTAGTACCTTTACCCTTCCCTTTCTGTACAGGGGCTTCTTGCTTCTCTTCCACGGGATTTTTGATGCTTTTTCCCTTCTTCTTTTGAGAAAGGGTTTCTGGTAAAGACTGCTCTTTGAAAACCTCCTTAGGAATTGATGACCTTGTGAAAGGTCTTTTACCCTTGATTTCGACTGCTAGAGGAGAAGAGGGAAAGATTAGTTTATTCCCTTTCTTGGATGTAGATTTGGTAGAAGAAGGCACCTCTTCTAACCCTGGTGGAGGAGGTGGCGAAAAATCTCTTTAAGGAGAAGGAAAAACTTCCTCCTCAACTCCTTTGACCTGCTTGCTGACCTTTGAAACGTGAACAGAGGCTCTGCTCTTTCTCTTCCTACTAGTCCCTGCTTTAGTGGAACTGGTGGGTGACAAAGGACTTTTCTTCTGTGATTGAGGAGTTGATGCTAGATCCAACTTGCAATGAGAAGTAACAAAAAAAATCTCCCATGAAATATCTTTCTAACCCAATTCCTCAGAGACTAGCATTCTGATCAATCCAGAATGGAAGAGTCTAGAATCCACATCTTTAGATTTGGCTTGTATCATGTCTGACATATTACCTTTACTTCTTAACAAGTAATAAGGAATATTCATCTCAACCTTACCAATAAAATGTAGCAACAACCTTACATGGTACTGGTACAATGTGTTAAATCTCCCTTCACATGTAAAATATCTATGTATGATCTTCAATATTCTGTCAAATTGTTCAATCAATTCACTCCTTGGCATACTTTTAGACAAATCATTGGCTTCATATTCAGGTTTAAAAATATCTTTAGCATAGGCTGAACTCAAAGTCATGGATTTGAACCACTTTTCAACTGTAATGGGGATCCCTTTTGTAGCTGAGATAGAGGCTTCAGTTACCTCAAATTCCAAATCCCCAACCTTGGTTTTCCTGCCATCAAAATGTAATGAAAAAGGTATTTCTACCTCTGGATGGCCTCTCTGCATGTTCTAGTAGAAAGAGAGGCACCCTACTCTTTGAAAGACCTCTCTTGCCATGGGCTCTGTATCAAAAAGATGCATGTCCACCGGTTTTGTCCTAACCACCATGCCACCTTTGCATGTCTTCCTCGATTGAGGAGTCTCCATGGTTTTAGAATGAGGGATTTTTTAAAGGCCTATGGGATAGTAATAAACATGAGGGATTTGAATTGGGTTTCAACTGTACAAGACTAGCCTTTCAAATAGACTGGTGCTAGTGAGATGAGTTTTGGCTGTGGGAATTATGCCTTTGGACATGTACAGGTCTTTGAGAATGTAGATAGTGAGGGGGTAATCCAAAATTGGCTCTTTGAAATTGAGTAAAAGCGCTAAACTCCAAGATCAAAAGAAGAAAGGGAGGATGATAGGGTTTAAGCAACACCTCTGGGTAGCATAACGCATACAAAGGGAATTAGCTATTTACAGGCTTGTGATTTCAATGGTTAAGACAAACAGTAGTAACCAGACTTAGATACAGGCAATGGAGATACAGGTCTAAAAAAGAGAGAAGACAAGGTTATCATGCAAAGACAAGTCCCTCACGACTATGCAAACTTGGCAAACCAAAACCCGAGCACAAATTTCTTGTGAAAATTAATATGCAGAGGAGGCAACACAGGATACCTGTGGAGTATACAACTGTTGGAATATTCAACGAAATCTCAGGATGAGATTGCGAAAACTTCATCCTTCAAATCTTTCCCAGCATCAGATTTGGTTTCAATGTTGTCGCATGACCATAACTTGTGAATTTGTGCAGCGCATCACTGTTGAGCCTTTTAAAATTATAAACCATTACCAGTGCTCATAAATGAAAGATATGGAAGGAATATTTAACTAAATCCTAGCACTGAAAACAAGGAGCATGACATCAATCATGGAAATCATGACTCGAGGTGAAAGTATGATGAATTGGATAGGTTCTACGAAACTTCCTGATGAGTGGGTAGTGCTTCAACTCAAAAAATGATTGGACAGGTAAGCAAAGATAATGAGGCATGCATACGAGGTCATGAGTGAAGAGAAAGGTATGTCACATCAGTCTAGTCATGGGAAGGATTGACCTAGAGACAAGTCATGAAAGGGACCAAAAAATCAAGTCATGAGCTAAAAATGGTTCTAAGACCAAAAATCAAATTGAGGATCAAAGTAGAGCTATGACTCAAAACTTTAATCATCTAAGGGGACATAACAAACAAAACTTTAAAGGATGAAAATTAAAAAATTAAAATCTAAGGCTTAAAAAAGATTTAAAACAAACAAAAGACCCAAGGCAACTTAGTGTGATAACATTGGCTCCACAGGGGATGGCATGCCCCCTGCGGGCTGCCAAGAATGAGTAGATTTTTTGCCTTATCCTAGGTCTATGGGGTCAGTTATTGAAACAAAAAGTAAAAAGAAAATGATATTTACAATGACATGAAGAGACACTCAAGGCTCAAGCAAAGTACTTTTTCAGGAAATGCCCATTGACTGGGCCACCAAAAACCTCTTCATTCTCCATATTCTGCAACTTGAAAGTGTTATTAGAGAATACCTCAGAGATTTTGAAAGGGCTGATCCATAAAGCTTCAAACTTATAGTGCTTGAATTTATCTTGCTTTGGTGCATCCCACTTGAGAAGCAGATTGCCCAATTGAAAATCCTCTTTGTTCACCTTTTTGTCGAAAGCCTACATGATCTTCAGTTGATGGTCAGATTCTTTATCTACAAGCTGCTCCTGGGTCTGTTTCACTTCAACCAGTTGTTGAATCCTTCTGACCATATGATCAGGCTCCCCTTGGTAATATTGGAATAATTTTTCCATAGGTAAGGCAAGCTGAGAAGGAAATATTGCCTCGACTCCATACACCAGATGGAAAGGGGAAAGTCCCAAGGCCCTTTTTACCGTCACTCTGTCATCCCATAGAGAAAATTTGAGTTTCGAATCCCATGCCTTTTTTTTATCCTCCAACATCCTTTTAATGATCTTTATAATGCTTTTGTTTGAGGCTTCTGCAAGCTCGTTTCCCTGAGGGTAGTAAGGGGTAGAATAAATCAAAGTGATCCCAAATTGTTCATAGAACTGAATCAATTGTTCAGCCTTGAAAGATGCATCATTATCAGTGACGATTCTATCAGGACACCCAAACCTTTCCATGATGTCTTCAAGGAAACCAATGATCACTTTGTGTGAATCATTCCTTGTAGGGATAGCTTCAATCCATTTCGTAAACTAATCTGTACCAGTCAAGATCCATCTATGTCGACCACTGGAAGCAGGATGAATCTCCCCAATAAAATATAAGCCCCACTGCTGGAAAGGCCCTGAAGCTGCCACAAGCTTTAAGGGAAAATACTTAAGCTACTTCTTTTTGGAGAACTTTTGACATTTAGCATAGGCTCTGATCTTAGCACAAACATCACTGAATAAATTGGTCTAGAAGTACCCAACCCTAAGGATCTTGTATACCATGGTTCTGCAATAATGATGCCCCCCCACATAAATTGTCATGAAAATCAGACATAATCTTTTGGGCTTCTTGGGGATCTAGGCATCTTAAAATCACTCCTAATGGATCCTTCCAATACAAAATTTGATCAACAAGTCAATACTTTATTGATTTGAGTTTTAAGGCTCTCACCTTGTTCTTTTCCATACAACTTGGAGGCTATAAATTTTGCATAAAAAATATAATGTCCTTGTACCAGCTGCAATTTGCTAAAGAAGAGATGATTTGAGGACCTTTATCAGTTATCTCAACCTACTGATTTTATTAAAATGAGTGAATGAAATTTACCCCCAATGCTGAGCAATTTGATTCAGCCAAGAGCTTGGCTAAACCCTGACCTTTAACGAATTTGGTAGGCTTAATTTCCAAATCAAATTCAAGTAATTTAGCAATCCACTTACTTATTTTTCCATCTATATCAGGCTGAATAAGAATTTGTTTTACAGTAGTTGATGGGACATAAGCAATAACTCTTGAATGCAGGACATAAAATCTGAAGGACTTAAGAGATTTAACCAATGCATAGGCTTTCTTATCCATGATGTTGTATTTTAACTCAGCATCTCTCAATGCCCTGCTAAAAAAGGAAATGGGTTGTTCTAAGCCTTCAACATTCTTCTGCAATAGGACTGTTGCTATTGTATCAAAAGAGGCAAAAGAAAAAATAAGAAAGTCCTTGGAGTAGCCAGGGCTGACAAGAATTGGGACTTCAGTCAAGACTTTCTTTATTTGATCAAAAGAATCACATGACTCATCATTCCTTTTGATTTCACTATCTTTCATTAGTATGGTTGTGATATACTTAACCAACTCAACAAAATTTGACACAAACCTTCTAAAAATTTTGATTTTTCCCAGAAAATATTGTACCTCTTTTTTAGATCTAGGAAGTGACAATGTTTGTATAGCCTCAACCCTACTAGAATCAATCCTTACCCCTTCATCTGACACAATATACCCAATAATTTTCCTTCTTTCATGGCAAACAATGATATTTTTGGATTCAAGGAGAGGCCAAATTTTCTGCATTTCAAGAAAACCTTTCTTAAGTGATCAAAATGTTCTTTATCAGACTGACAGTACATTGTTATGTCATCTAAATCGATAAAAACAAACTTATCCTTCTCTCCAATAAATGCTATGTCCATAGCTTGTTGAAAAGTTTCCCCTGCATTCATCAAACCAAAGGGCATCTTAGCATACATAAATGTACCCCAAGCAGTGGTAAAGGTCGTCTTATCCCTGTCTTCTGGAAAAATAGAGACCTGATTGTATCTGGAAAATCCATCAACCATAGACATCCTATCTGCTCCTTTCACCTTCTTTAATATGTGCTCCATCTTGGGTAAAGGGTAATTATCCTTCTTTGAGATTCTGTTTAGATTTCGGAAATCAACACAAAGTTTGTTTTCTCCATTATTTTTTCTTAATGGGACCAAATTGGCTACCCATTCAGAATACCTCAAAGGAATGATAACTTTTGCATCTAAAATCCTCTTAACTTCTTTCTCCATGATAGGCAACAACATAGGATTGATCTGCCTCAAATTTTGCCTGAAGGGTTTGGTGTTTTATTTTAATGGGATCTTGTGATCTATTATGCTTGTGTCATAAGTTCTGAGATCTTCATAATTCCAAGTGAATACATCAACAAATTCCTTCAACAACTTAGTATATTCTACCCTCTACTCTTCTGATAGGATGCTTGACAATTTGACATATTTCGGATCCTTTTCAGTGCCCACATTAAACTCAGTTATATATGAATCATCAGTGGATACCTTCCCTTTGAATGGCACATCATTCTCATCAAATAATCTTTCCAAAGGAACCAGTCCCTTTGGTATATGACTTCTAGGCACCTGCACAATATGATGACTAGAAATTTTATTGAGGAAAACATCAGCATGAGGAGTGATTTATGAGTCATGATCCTGATCAATGTGTAATGCAGAAAATTCATCAATAGTATCAAGAAAATTTTTAAGTTCTAAATCATCTTCAAACACCTTCCAATATTTTACATTGATTGGTATAGAAGGCTTGTATTTGACGTCTACATCATACTTGATTTTTGGTGGTATAGGAATTCTAAAGTTGCTTGTTGATACAGCCAAAGAATCAACCATGGTATTCTCTTCTCTAGGAATGAATGATATATTAAAAGAAGAGAAAAAAATTTCCACCAAATCCCACACTTCATTTTTGTAAGATCTAAGCCTAGGGTGCTTTTTTTGATTAAAAAATTTAATCCGATGGACTATCAATTCAGCATCCCCAATGACAGTTCTTCTATCCCCATGTCTTTAGCTGCCCTCAACCCCAAGAAAAGAGCCTCATACTCTGCCACATTATTAGTAGTCTCAAATTCTAGTTTATATGACAAAGATATAATTTCTTGAGTTGGTGAGACAAAGATCAGCCCAACACCAGCACCTTCCTTGTAAGAGGCTCCATCAAAGAAAATATTCTAGACAGAAGTGGTTAGAAGAGGCTCCTCAGAAAATTTGATGGATTTTTTTTTTATTTCTAAAGGAGGGGATTCAAGAGCATCAGTGAGCTACTAAATGCTAGATGTCAGATATGTATCAAAGGAAAAAACAAGGTGATTTGTGGGGTTTGCTTCATCACTAATTATGTAAGCCAATTGAGCTTCCCTGTAAAGTCTTATATGCTCTCCCCCAAAAACAAGAATAGTACCATAAGATAGATCCATTTGCAAGGTCCCCCCAAGTCTTTTTATCCAGGATCTTGACAAGAGCATGCCAAACTTGGGGGGAACATCAACAACCACGATATCCATAAGTATACTCTTCATGGGAGATTGAAATAAGGTCACCACCATATCCTTAATGACTCCAAGACATTTGAATTTTCTAGACTCAAAAGAATATAAGTCATGATAAGTCTTTTTGAATTCTAACCCAAGTTCATCCATAACAGATTTTGGCATAAGATTGTGGGATGCCCCTGAATCCATAAGATAATTGTGTAGCACTTTATCATGTATATTCAGTGAAGTATAGAAAGATGGGGATAATTCATCTCTGTCTTCTATCAAAAGACCTAAAATCACTGTTGGTTTTTCATCTTGCAGATTTATTGAGTCAGTGGCATTTGGAGATGATTTTGGCTATAACATTTTGGATAAATATTTTTTAAAATACTCATTTTTTATCAATTCCAAAAAAGGTATAGGGATATTTATTTTCTAGATCTCATTCTCAAAACCGAAGGAAGGGGAAGGATTCAAGATATGTTTGGTTTCAGTAGAAGGATTTCTGAGCAGAACCGATGGGCTTTGAGAGTCTTTCTCCTTACCACTCACTGGTACAGCCTTGGCAGAATCTTCCTTTTGGGCAGGTTGATTAGGGGCATCAGTTTTTTCTTCACTCTTTTTAGATCTCAGATTATATCTATTAGTGTTCTCTTTTATTTTCTCCCCCTTACTTAACTCATTAATTTGAATATCCATCAAGGATTGCTCATAAGAGGATTGATTCAAGTGTGGGGATGGGGATGTGTCACCTAAGCAATGAATTTCAGGATCAACTTCTACCTACTCTTCTTCTTCATCAACAACAAAATTATTTTGAAAAGGAGCTTGTACCCTCTGATCATCTCTTTCTCTGTTTCTAGGATCTCTGGGAAGAATTTGGGGAGCATTATTTGGTATCTTGAAGTTACCTCTATTTTCAGTGTTTTGAGAATTTATGTATGTTTGTCTCCCTTCTGATTTTAACTTCTCAATCTCAGTAGAAAGAGATTTTACTAATTTGGCCAGCTCATCTACTTGAGAATGGACAACAGCAGAATCATAAGTTGAATCTTCAACTATGTTTTTCCTCCTATCCCTATCAGATTCCCCCCTGAGCTTATTTGATGCCACCATGTTGGATTCTACCTCTAAGGAAGAATGTTGCATATGAACTAAGGAAGGTGACCTTCTTTCTCTCAAAAGGAGGAAGAATTCATAATAAAATGCACTAACATAAGTGTTTTTTGCAGAGGTTTCAGTGGGTTTTATCTCATCAGAGATCTTGTTATACATTTTGTTAAATCTTTTAGAAAAGTCAGAGACAGACTCTCCTTCATTCCTTTTCAAGGACCTGAATTCAATGATGTAGTACAAAAAGTCCTTTTTGTCCCCCCAATGCCTCAAGAAGGCTTCATCTAATGATTCAATACCAGTAATGGATTCAGGGGCCAGAGCCCTAAACCACTTCCTAGCCTCACAAAAAAGGATTTGGATAAAAACCCTCATCCACAGATCCTCATTTTCAATATTTTGGTTATCTGTATAGTTATAGAAAGAAGCAAAATGTTCCTCAGTTGTTATATCTTCTTCTCCAGCAAACTTGGGCATGCATTTCAAATAATATCCAGGAGGGAGGGCATTCACTGGATGAGATAAGACTAGAGGAGCATATCTTACAGCCACTATGGAATCCATCATATTTGCAGGGGGGGTTAACAACTGCCATTTGATTTTGAATTCTTGGTGAACAAGAAGAAAAAGGAGACTTGATTGTGTGCATATTAGGAGAAGAAGGAAAAGATGAAGGGGGGTTTTCAATTTTCACAGCAGAGGGTTGAGTCTTGGAAGAAGATGGTAAGGTCTAAAAAGGGGATGAAATTTCCACTTCTTTGGCAGCAAAAGTTTTAACATAAAGAGGTGTAGCGAAGCCTAATGTAGGGAAATCTTCAAAACTATCAAGATTGAAACACTTTTCAATATCAGGGGAGGAGAAAATGTCAATTTTTTCTTCTTTCAATTCAGTTTCAAAGGAAGAGTATTCAACAAGAAACTCTTCAAAATCAAGTTTCTTAGATACTTTAGCAGAAGGTAAGGAAATCTTACTTGATAAAAGAGCTAGAGTATCAAGAGTAGAATCAGGCAACTCACGAGAAGAACTTGTAGTAGCAAAAAATCTTTTCAAAGAATCTTTTGCCTTTTTGAGTATTTTCTCTGGTTCAACCTCAATTGGAACCAAAGGTAGTTGTGGATTTGATCTCGTATGTCTGCCTTTAGGTGCCAGAGCTGAAACAATGGATTCTCTAGGTGTGAGCTGCAATATTCAAGATACTGAGTTCTAATGCACCTTTAGAACTAGTATACTGTGTCGTTCAATCCTAGGGAAAATTCTTCAAATCATTCCCCGGAAACAGCGTCAAGAATGTTAGCACAAGGAGTCACCTTCAGATTGAATGGAAGGAAATCCCATTACCCATCAGGTTTATGTGTAAATGTAAGATTTTTTTATGGGGTCAAATGGAAAGGGACTCAAAATGATAATGTTCCAACTCAGATAACAGAGCTAGCATGCACCAGCAATCAAGGTCTTGGCTAAATTCAATTAGTAATTGGGAGTAAATATGAATAGAGGGAAGAAGTGAAAGAGAGAGATGTAGGGACTGTTGTAAACATCAGGTCTACAAAAGCCTAGGGAGGAAAGTTTCTTAACACAAGATCTTCTTGAACTCATAAACTAAGAAAGATAAATAAATGTCATGATAATATAATGATCAAACATCCACCATAACATCACCACAACCATTCATGTGAATCATTCAAAGCATGAACATTTAGCATCAGAAGCAAAAGATGAAAGAGAAGCCGATTTCTATTAGTCAAAAAGTCTTAATTTCAGTACATAGATAGATCACAGTTACTTCATCAAAATATTACAGTCTAAGCGAGCCTTGCTCAACCATCCGAACCTACTAAAGAAATTGATCTATTTATTTATAACAAAAGGGAGGCAACAGTTGGAGGTATACGTTGGCCTCCTTCTCTTGAAAATATCTAAACATTTATTTGATCTAACAACTTTTCTAACCACCTATGCTATAAAACACGAAAATGTTGGTGACTAATCCAACCATGTTTCAAACTGATTTGATTCTCCCTTGCTGTGAAACCTCCTTTTTTTCCATGTGTCTTTTAGGAGCATGTAGTTGTCCTCATAATGCTAGTTGTTGCTTTTACGATTTTCTCCATCATCATCCATCCAAAAAGTTGTTGGCCTGACCTTCCTAGATCCCTGGTGTCTGTTGGTAGCTTCTTTAGGTAGCGCCACTATGATGCGTATGTGTGCAAACTTTGCTCTCTGTGAAATATTAGGTAGCACCATTATGTTGCATATGTGTGCAGACTCTTCTCTCTATGAAATATTAGGTAGTTCCACTGTGTTGCTCCTGTATGCCAACTCTGTTCTTTGCCAAATATTAGGTAGTGCCACTTATGCTACGTCTAAGTGCAGGTTTAGGTAGCATTGCCAAAAACACAATGCCTTTAATCTTGAACATGTGTAGAGAAATTGGTGGTCTTTCATGAAGTCAAACCCATTTTACTTATGTGCCTTGACAATACAATAGGTAGTGCATCTTACCACTGAGGAAGTTAACAATTAGAAAAAACCCAAATTTCCGATAGTTAAATGCTTAGAAGCATGTATAGATGGAAAAGATAATATTTGCATATCATTTAACCCTCCCAAAAAGGAACCATCCTAAAAAATGGGGCTTACATTTTACCAACTATTTTTTCATTTTGACACCTAACCTCACACTCTTTCTACTAGAAAGAGGATCTTCAATTGACACAACAAAATTCTTCTTCTTAGCCATGATTGAATTTTTCAGTGGGGCTGAGATTTCCTTGACTGTTGATGGGCTTCAACCAATACCTATAAATTTCTTTGGGCTATCTCATCTTGAAAGTGTTGCAGCTCTGCCTTTAGCTTCCTGTTCTGGGACTGAAAGCCTTTGTTCTGCCTGTAAAGATTCTTTAGTTGTTTATGAAGGGGCTGGTCTCTTCTTGCTGTAAACCTTGCCAAGTTAAGGGTGTCACTGTAGCCATCCATAAGCTCTGACATCTTGGCTCTGTCAAACATGGCTTCCCTTTTCAATTGAGCCACCTCTTTTCTTGCCTCCCAAAGTTACCTGATGATTCTTTTGAAGGTCTGATTTTTAGGAGGAGCAGTAACATGAACAATATCAACAGGTTTTTCCTCAGTCTCCTCTTCCACCTGCATGGGAAGTGTCTTGTCTACCTCATTAGGTTTCATGGTGGCTTTTCTTTAACTCTTCTTCCTCTGCACAGGGGTTTCTTCTTTTCTTTCCACAGGCTTCTCAAAGTCTTTCACATAGGTTTCATATTTTCTCTCCAAAGGTCTTTTAGTACCTTTACCCTTCCCTTTCTGTATATTGGCTTCTTGTTTCTCTTCCATAGGATTTTGGATGATTTTTCCCTTTTTCTTTTGAAAAGGGATTTCTGGTAAAGACTACTCTTTGAAAACCTCCTTAGGAATTGATGACCTTGTGAAAGGTATTTTACCCTTGATTTTGAATGCTAGAGGAGAAGAGGGAAAGACTAGCTTCTTCCCTTACTTGGATGTAGATTTGGTAGAAGAAGGCACCTCTTCTAACCCTGGTAGAGGAGGTGAAGAAAAATATCTTTGTGGAGAAAGACAAACTTACTCTTCATCTCTTGTGACCTGCCTATTGACCTCTAAAACTTGAGCAGAGGCTTTTCTCTTTCTCTTCCTACTAGTCCCTGCTTTAGTGGCACTAGTGGGTGACAAAGGACTTGTCTTCTATGATTGAGGAGTTGATGCTAGATACAAATTGAAATGATAAGTAAAAACAAAATGCTCCCATGAAATCTCTTTCTTACCCAATTTCTTAGAGACTAGCATTTTGATCAATCTAGAATGGAAGAGGCTAGAATCCACATATTTAGATTTGGCTTGTATCATGTCTGACATATTACCTATACTTCTTAACATGTAATAGGGAATATTCATCTCAACCTTACCATTAAAATGTAGCAACAACCTTATATGGTACTGGTACAATGTGTTAAATCTCCCTTCACATGTAAAATATCTCTGTATGAACTTCAATATTCTATCAAACTGTTCAATCAATTGACTCCTTGGCATAATTTTAGACAAATCATTGGCTTCATATTCAGGTTTAAAAATATATTTAGCATAGTCTGAACTCAAAGCCATGGATTTGAACCACTTTTCACCTGTAATGGGATCCCTTTTGCAGCTGAGATAGAGGCTTCAGTTACCTCAAATTCCAAATCCCCAACCTTGGTTTTCCTGCCATCAAAATGTAATGCAAAATGTCTTGCTACCTATGGATGGTCTCTCTCCATGTTCTGGTAGAAAGAGAGGCACCCTACTCTTTGAAAGACCTTTCTTTCCATGGGATCTATATCAAAAAGATGCATGTCCACCGGTTCTGTCCTAACCACCTTGCCACTTTTGTGTGTCTTCCTCCATTGAGGAGTCTCAATGGTTTTAGAATGAGGGATTTGTGAAAGGCCTATGGGATAGTAATAACCAGGAGGGCTTTGAATCGGGTTTCAACTGTACAAGGTTGGCCTTTCAAATAGACTGGTGCTAATGAGTTGAGTTTTGGTTGTGGGAATTATGCCTTTGTACTTGTACAGGTCTTTGAGAATGTAAACAGTGAGGGGGTAATCCAAAAGTGGCTCTTTTCAATTGGGTAAAAGCGCTAAAATCCAAGATGAAAGGAAGTAAGGGAGGCAAAGAGGGTTTTAGTAGCACCTCTAGGTAGTGCAATGCATACCTAGAGGATAGGCTATTTACAGGCTTGTGATTTCAATGGTTAAGACAAACAGCAGTAACCAGACTTAGATACAGGCAATGGAGATACAGGTCTGAAAAAGACAGAAGACAAGGCTATCATGCAAAGATGAGTCCCTTATGACTGTACAAACTTGGCAAACCAAAACCCGAGCGCAAATTTCTTGTGAAAATTAATATGCTAAGGAGGCAACACGGGACACATGTGGAGTAGACACCTATTGGAATCTTCAACGAAATAATAGGATGAGATTGTGAAAATTTCGACCCTCGAATCTTTCTCAGCATCAGATTTGGTTGTAATGTTGTCGCCTGACCAGAACTTGTGAATTTGCACAACGCATCAATGTTGAGCCTTTCAAAATTATAAATCATTATCAGGGCTCGTAAATTCAAGATATGGAAGGCATCTTTAACTAACTCCTGGCACTGAAAACAAGGAACATGACATCATTCATGGAAATCATGACTCAAGGTGGAAGTATGATGAACTGGATAGGCGCTACAGAACTGCATGATGAGTGGGCAGTGCTTCAACTCAAAAAATGATTGGACAGGTAAGCAAAGATAATGAGGCATGCATACGAGGTCATGAGTGATGAGAAAGGTATGCCACATCAGTCTAGTCATGGGAGGGATTGACCTAGAGACAAGTCATGAAAGGGACCAAATAATCAAGTCATGAGCTAAAAATGGTTCTAAGACCAAAAATCAAATTGAGGATCAAACTAGAGCTATGACTCAAAACTTTAATCATCTAAGGGGACCTAACAAACATAACTTTAAAGGATGAAAATCAAAAAATTAAAATCTAAGGCTTAAAAAATATTTAAAACAAACTAAAAGACCCAAGGCAACTTAGTGTGATAACACCTTCCATGTTCTTTCTTCTCATTTATTTTGACATCAGAGAAGAAACCACATCGTCTAGTGCTAGTGTGGTTTTATTACTCTTTATAGCCATGACTAAGCTATCCCAGGAGTCTAGTAAAGAACACAATTGTCCTATACACTTATCCTCCTCAATTATTTTAGTATCCACAAATGATAACTGGATTAAAATGGTGTTACACACATTTAAATGCTCAGTCACTGAACTTCTATTACTCATTCTCAGAAGATACAGTTTCTTTCTAAGAAACAACTTATTTACCAAAGACTTCGACTATTATAAGCTTCCCAACTTGTCCCACATTTTCTTGGTTGAATCTTCACCTGAGACATTTAGTAGTACTGAATATGCAAGATAAATTCAAATCGTACTTCTTTCTCTTCTTTCGAGTTTCTTCCATTCCTCTATCGACATGCCTGTCATCTAGGTACCTGGATAGACCAATATCCATTATTCTTTATCTACAAGAAGATCTTCCATTTTAAGCTTCCAAAGCTCAAAATTATGGCCATTGAATTTTTCTATCTCTATTCTTGAACTACTCGCCATCTTTTACCACAATATTTAACACAATTTATGACGTACAACTCCTACAGTACCTAGGGTTTAGTTCTCATATTCAATATTGATAAATCAAAGATCAGATACACTCGTCAAAGCATAACACAACTCTGATAGAACCTAATATTTGATACCACTTATCAAGAAATGAGAGACACTTCCACACTAAACCTAGCAGACGAGAAGAAGAATTTGATCAAGAGAGTAAATGACAAAGAAATCACACAGTACATAGATATTTTACCCTAGAAACCCAAACCACGAAAACCAACATTCTTTGAGCGTTCTTCTCTCTTGTTGTCTTATTCAATCTGAATAAAAGGTTACATGTCTAACCTTGGTCCACACCTAAGAGACAATCCACATCATACACTCTTGTCTACACAATAACAACCCTGTACAAAATCTAACTTACATCTACATGACCAACAACCTACATCTAAAGAATACTCTAAAGATATTGAATAATTCATTAGCCTTTATGGCCTTACAACACACCTCTTTATAGGATTTACAACAGGAAAAACACTAAATACTTGGCACCCAAAAATGGTTACAGATCTATGCATATCATTGGCTACAAATCCCATAAATCACAGGATTTTGTTACAGTCTACTCCAAGTCGCATTACCATTCAACTAGTAGTCGACCTTCATTCATTCTTTAGCCGGTCACCACAAGTCCACCTGTTGATATCATGCTAGTTTACCTCTTCGACTTGTTGTCGATGCCTTTACCATGTCGAACCGTCTCAACCTTCGACTTCAAATTTACCCGGTCGACTCACCTCAACCTCCGACTTGTTGTTGATTCACCTCGACTTCGACCATCAGTCGATTTACCTTGACTAGACTTTCATTGAAAAGAATATAACAAACCAACAAAGGATTCATTATAGAAATCAGATTATTGGTTTAATCCTTCCCATCAATAAAATGAATTGGTTCAAAATTTGGAATAAGATCGTAACGATTTGATTTAATTAGTGATTAAACTTCAATTTCCATAAAAAAGAGTGCATTGTCCTTATCAGAAATCAATCAGAAAGAAACGTCTTGTGACGTATCTTTTTCCCTTATAAATGATTGAAGTGGAACAGAATCAAATCTCACTTTATTTATGTTATTCTTGAAATTTATATCATCAAGAAAAGACATGCTAAGAGAATCAGATTGTGATGGCACATTGTCAGATAAAGTAGATAAATTATTGTGCACATCAGAATCTAAGAAAAGGTCGGGATATAAAGAGTAGAATGAATTGAAGATAAGAAAATGGAAAGATTCTCTTGGGTTATAATAATTAACAATAATATTTTCAAGACATTCCACTTCACTTATGTCAATAGTTTCACTATGTCTTGATGATAAACTTTTAATCATTATATGATCGTCAAGGATTTCATAGACAATTCCATGATAGGCATCTGATATTTCCTGTGAATAAGGTATTTGATGATGAAGGTTTAAGGTTTCTTTTTCAAATTGAAGATTAATATCTCTAATCAGTTATATTGAAATATAAGAACACTTAATATCATTCTCATCACCTATGTATTCTTCAGTAATTGCATTTGTGAATTGATTAGAGAAACAGTTAGAAGAAGATAAGCATGCACCTTGATTCACAATCAATTCTTCATCCATTTTAACTACAATAATAGAAGATTGAAGATGAAGTGATTTGGAAGAAAGACTAGTTTCCTCATCAATAAAAGCATTCTCAATAGATCCTACCTCTTCTTCTTGTTCAAAATTTTCTAATGAATCCATCCCATTCAAACAAAATACATCTTGCAATTTGATGTTTTGATATGTATCTAATTTATCATTTGCAATTGAATCTTGTTGAATGAAAGGAGCGCAAGCATCTGAAATAAGATTTAGTACGAAATATAAATCATCAAGACAAAACTTATAAAGAACATGATTGATCTTTGTTTCAAATTTTTCTAGAGATGAATCATCCTTAATTAATAGAGCATTGAATTCCTCACATAATTTATCGTAATCATAAACCTCAAAAGCATCTAGGAATTCATTCACAAATTGAAACCAATCGAAAATATAATAGGCCAGAAAAGATTCAAACCATAATTTGATTTGACCTTTGAAAGTGAATGCGAACAATCTGCATAGAATGCTTAAATCAGTAATACCATGTTTGATACATTTGCATGAAAACTTGTTAAGATGAGTCTTTGCGGATGTATTCCCTTCACCGTCAAATGTAAGTTTCGACAAGAGAGAAACTATCTTGTTGGGAATATTTGGTAATGATAAATGGAAATCATGTTCCAACACAGTGATTTGGGCAGGAGCCATGAGAAATTAAATACATTTGGAATAAAGACTCTACAAATCCATCTTGTCAGTATGGCCCTCCTTCTAGTGCCATTTTGTTGATGTGGGTTTTAGGACCTTAGTCAACAAGGGGGATGTGACCCAGACTGAAACTCTTTAAATATCCCAAATTGTTTGGAATAGCCACTCCCAACGAATTTATAAGATTCGTTATCCTTCGAGTCTCTTCCTAATGTGAAAGAAATAATCAGAGAAATCCTAAGTTACCTAAATGTTATGAATTATAATACTATATGTCAAGTTAATAATCTAATCTATAAGTAAAACAATTAATAAATATAATACTAAAGTTAACAATTATAGTAGAACAACTAATATACAGGCTAAACTAGAAATATGATATAGGGTAAAGAAAACCAGAACTAAAGATAATTGGTGCATAAAACAAATGAGAAGTATTCTTACAAAATAAAATAAAATAAGAATGATTTTTAATTTATATATGAAATTATAAATTAAAAATAATACTAATTCTTGATGCATTAAACAAATATAGAGAACTTATGTAAAGTTTCCGATATTTGGAGCAAAATAGAATAATCAAATCTTGCTAAAATAATTTTTCATCAAAAGGATAAACCACACATAAAATGAAATACAGAGTTAACTAATTATTTTTTCTCGATCGAGATATAAAAATACAGAGTTGTAACAATTTTTGTAAAAGAAAGTATTTAAATCATTTGTTTGTGAAAAATTTCAATAAAAAAAACAAAGAATGAATATTGTAGAAACTGTTATAGCCGAGACATCATTTTTTCTCATCTAGATATTATATGACTCAATTGATCTAAACCTCCAGGAATAATTGACGTTATTATTAATTATTGGCAGGAATAATTGACGTTATTATTAATTATTGGAATGAAACACATAATTCAAATCAATAAACAAAGTTACACAAGTCTGGCAGGGTAAACAAGCTTTTTAATAATATGACAAATATATGCATCCTCATAACACTTAGGGAAATACAAGCATGTCACATGTTATGATTTACCTATGAGAGTATCCATTCATTCAGTTTGTCATGAATTACCAAATGTAACTGAATGACACAGGTGCTCATTCTCTTTGAATTTCATGTTGTAATTCATGAAATCCAAACTAATGAAATAGTGATTTTATCGTTCAATTTTAATTTTTCCAAGATGTAAATTCATGACAACACGTGAATCAATTTATTGATCACAACGATATTGACGATAATCACATAGCCAGATAAATACAACTTACAGAATAAAAACTTCAAACTTATTAGATAAAACCAATCAAATAAAACTTGCTTTATAAAATGTATTTATATAAAAGGGGGCTCGCTCATTTTAGTGAAAAATTGAGAGGGATCTGTTGGGTGGCCAACACCTTTCCATGTAATGTAATGAGTATAAGATGGATTGGGGGAAGTACTTTTTGGAATGGGGTTTTTGATGGGCTCATATTATCTCATTTATGAGTGTCTTTGTGGAGGGTGTGTTGTATTCCTTTGTTTGTAATGCAACATTTTTTCGAGCCCTTTATTTGTCTTTTTTTATTATGGTCCAAAAATTGAGTGTTATATGAAATGGAAAGAAAAAGAGCATTGCAATGGCAGTTGAAGTTAGAACACATTGAGTGCCATATGTACTGGAAATTATAGGACACCACAATGCATTCCCCCATCAAGTGGGACATTTATATTTATTTTCTTTTTAAAGGTCCTTCATTTTTATGGAGAAGCATTTCATGGCTCTTAGGACCTTAGGGTGATCATCTAGAAGGATAAATTATGGATTTTTACTTTTATAGTTTTATCTGCAACACCTCTTGGCCTTCAGCCCCTTCTTCCCATGAAATGAGGTACAAGCCCTTCTTGGGGTCAATGAACCCCAAAACCCAAAATATGTCATGTGTGGAATTTAGGCCTTTATCCCCTTGGTCACAGCTCCTAGTCACTAATATAAGCCCACATACTTACGCATGATCTCATGTATGTACCATTTAAGCCCCTCAAGGCTTATTTAATCTCTTTATGTAGTAATCCTTCCCAATTTCCTCCTTTTTATTCCTTTTCCCTTTATCCAAGTGATTGTTGAAGCAGAATATTTCCCTAAGTGTAGTTCCAGTGGCTTCTTTTTCTCTCAATCGCAACTCCAAAGCTCGAACTTATCACTGAATAAGCAATGCTTCACAAAAATTTTGATCCCTGTACTAACATTGGCTCCAACAGGGACAACAAATCTGTGCGATGTGTTCAGAACAATAGACTAGTTCCCTTTATCCATTGGGTATGGAATCATAAATCCCCAACCTGTAATGCATTTTTTTTCTATGAAAGGATAGATCATCCCCTCTAATCAATAGCTTAGCATAATGACCCAAGTTTTATTTACAAAAACAAAAGAAACGAAAGTACATAACATTGACTGAAAAATACATTAACAGAAAATGAATAGAAACTAAACTACTATAATAGATAGGTATACGCTTAGAGCTCAACATTATAGTAAATGCTTGAGAAACCTCCCATTCACAGGAGTTCCCCACACATCCCCATTTAGCTTGCATAACTCATAAGTGTTGTTATCTTGGACTTCCAGGATCTGAAAATATTTTATCCAAAGATGATCAAACTTGCCATGTTTTCCTTTGGATTCTCTTATGACATCCCACTTCAAAACCAGGTCTCCAACAACAAAATTCCTTTCTTTTCTTTGTTTATCAAAAATCCTCTTGATCCTCTCTTGATGTTCTTGTGTCTCAACCAATGTATATTCCCTGTTATGTTGTACCTGTATGAGTTCATGAATCCTTCTTTGCACATTATTTGGCTCATCTACCTCTTCATGTAGTATATTCATCACTGGAAAACTAAGATGTATTGGAAATATTGCATCTATGCCATATACCAACTAGAAACGAGAAGTTCCAAGAGCTCTCTTTGTACTTATTATGTTATCCCATAATGCATACTTCATATGAGAATCCCATGATTTCCTATTTTGTGAAAGAATACCTTTTATAATCCTAATTAGGATCTTATTTAATAATCAATTAAGTCATTTCCCTATGGATAATATGCAGTAGAATGACCCAGTTCATTGTTATAATCCTGAAAAAATTGCAACAATCTTGCAGATTTGAAAGCTTGTGCATTATCTATAATAATCTTTCTTGGACAACCAAACCTTGCCAAAATGTTCTCCTCTAGAAACTTTATGATGACTGTGTCAGTGGTAACCCTTGTTGGAATAGCTTCAACCCATTTGGTAAAATAGTTTGTGGTTGTCAATATCCACTTGTGTTGACCACTAGAGTTTGGATTTATCTCCCCAATGAATTCTAGACACCACTATTGGAATGGTGATTCCACCTTTATAGGTCTTAATGGTATGGGTATAAATCTCTATTTTACTACAAATATTTGACATTCAGGACCGGCCCAAACTAGTGCATTAGTATCAAAAAACAGAGTAGGACAATAGTAACCAACTCTCAATATTTTGTAAGCAGTAGCTCTCCAAGCATGATGGCCTCCACACACTCCACTATGGAACACATTTATAATATGTGTTGTTTGATCCTCAGTGATGAAATTAAGTAAAATACCTCCATGATCTTTCCAAAACAATCCTTGATCAATAATACAATGCTTCACCTCCTTTAGTTTCATTGATCTACCCCTAGATTTATCCCACTCTATTGAACATTTTAGGTTCTATAGGTAGAAAATAACATCTTTATATCAATTAGAATCAGAAAAAATTGGATCTATTAAAAGAATCGACTGCTCTAGCTCGTCAATTATTGGCTTTGCAACAACTATGCCTTGAGACACCAAATTCAATCCTAGTACCTTGAAATTAGTTTCATTCAATAATCTTGCAATTCCTTGAGCTTTTATTAACTTTGTCGGCTTTATCTCCAAGTCATATTCTTGTAATTTAGCAATCTATTTGCCTCTATTTCCTTCATCATTAGTGTGAACTAGAATGTCCTTAATAACAGGAGAGGGAACATAAGAAATGACCTGAGAGTGTAAAATATAATCCTTGAAATATTTTAGGGATTTTACTAGAGCATATACTTGATTTTCCATATTAGTATACATTTTCCTCTATTTCCTTCACTATCAGTCGGAACCAGAATATCCTTAATAACAGGAGAGGGAACATAAGAAATGACCTAAGAGTGTAAAATATAATCTATGGAATCTTTTAGGGATTTTACTAGAGAATATTCTTGCTTCTCCATATCAGTATACTTCATCTCAACATATATTAATGCTTTTCTAAAAAATGCAATAGGTTGCTCTTGTTTTTCTGCATTCTTCTATAACAAAATTGTTTCTATGGTATTCTCAGATGAAAAATAAAATATTAACAAGGATTTGTCATAATCACGACTGACTAAAAATGGAGCTTCCTCGAAGGTTTACTTAATCTATTCAAAAGAGTCCCTAGACTCAGCAGTCAATTTTATCTTGGTATCCTTGTTTAACATGTCAATTATATTCTTCAAAATTTCAGCAAAAATTGGAATAAACCTTCTTAAAAAATTATCGTTCCCAAGAAGAAATGTAATTATTTCTTATTTATGGGTAATACAATTGTATTGATGTCTTTCACTCTTTCAGGATCAATTATGACCCCATCCTGAGAGAAAATATGTCCTATCAATTTCCCTCTCTCATGGCAAAGAAATATTTCTTAGGATTCAATGAGAGGCAATATTTTATGCATTTGATGAAGGTTTTTCTTAAGTGTTTGAGATGATATTAATTGAACTTAGAGAAAATTGTTATATCATCTAGGTATATTACAATAAACCTATCTTTCTCACCCACAAAAGAAATATCCATTACTCTTTGAAACATGGCACCTACATTTATGAGCACAAAGGGCATCTTGTCATACATAAATGTTCCACAAGGAGTGGTAAAGTTGTTTTATCTTTGTCTTCCAAATTCATAGCAACTTGATTATACTTAGAGAACCCATCCATCATGGAAATCCTAGAAGTTCCAAACACCCTTTGCAGTATGTGCTCCATCTTAGGTAGAGGATAATTATATTTTAAAGAGATTTTTTTCAAATTTTTGAATTTGATACACAATATTATTTCACCATTCTTCTTTCTCGCAGGAACTAGGTTTCCACCCACTCAAAATACCTCAAAGTAATTATAATCTTGCCATCTAAGAAATTTCTAACTTCTTTCTCTATAACATACAGTAATATGGGATTTACCTATCTCAATTTTTTTTCTGAAAGGTTTTGTCCCAATATTGAGAGGTATTATATGTTGAATAATGGAAGTGCCATAAACTTTTGAGTCCTCATATTTCCAAAAAAATACATATATGTATTCCTTCAATATATCAATATATATTTTCTTGACTTCAAGAGTAATTTCCTTGGATAAATTAATGAGCTTAGGCTCTTGTTTGGTTCTCACATTAAAATCTTGAGTGCTTTCATTCTTTGGTTCTACTGTGAGATTTGTGGGCACATCATTATGTTCAAATAGTTTATCTAATTGTACTAGGTCTTTGGGAATGAAATTATTCTTCAACTTCAATACCTTGTGAGATGTTAGGTTATTATTGAAACATGTATCAACATGTGATTTGTCAGCAACCTCTTCACCCTGTTCAATAGCTTCTCCATTATCTATATGGGTGGAAGACAATTCATCTATTACCTCCAAAAATATCCTAAGTTATTGGTAATCCTCAAACACTTGTTAATGCTTCACATTATCCAGGATTGAGGGCCTATACCTCATTTCTACTTTATACTTTGTTTTAGGAATGACAAGCACTTTAAAAGTACTATCATTTACAACCAATGAATCTTCTTGTTGGCTCAGTTCTCTAGAGACTGAAGTAATATTGAAAGATAAAAAAAAATTACCAATCAAATCCCATATCAGATTTATGTAGGATCTCATCCTAGGGTGCTAAGTTTGATATACATTTCTCACTTGTTGCACCACTAGTTCATAATATCCACACACTTCTAGTTGGGTTATGCTTATTTTCCTTGCAACCTCTAACCCTAAAGCCAAATCCTCATACTCTACTACATTATTAGTAGCCTCAAACTCCAATTTGTAAGATAAAATATTTTTTTCATTTTTTGGAGAGATCATCAATACCCCTGCTCCTAAACCTTATTTAGATCAAGATCCATAAAAATATAATTTGCATACACCTTTAGGCTTGGAATCAACACATATGGGTGTGCTTTCTGGTTCAATCGCCCCATCTATAGATAGGATACAACAGCCTAAGTCAGACTCAGAATCATAAATGGGATGGCTTACTGGATTTTTTTGATCACTTACCACATAAGTAAACATAGTTTCTCTATAAAGTATTCTCTGCTCACCTCCAAAAATTGGCACAGTAGCATATGACATATCCATTTGCATTGTAGGCCCCAATTTTCCTACCCATGATCTAGATAAAAACATGCCATAGTTTGCAGGTACATCTATGACCACTACATCCATCATAATGTTTTTGAAAGGGAGTTGTGTTAATGTGACAACCAAGTCTTTAATCATTCCCTCACACCTAACCTTTTTGAGTCAAATGAGTAAAGTTCATGATAAGTTCTAGTTATATCCAATCCCAAATGTTCCATGAATGATTTAGGCATAAGGTTATGGGATGCTCCAAAATCTAACATACATGTTTGGGACTTTTGGTCACTAGAGTGAGATAGAAGGGACCCCTTTGGTTTCCTTGATAGGACAAAAAAGAAACATAGAATAATGGTTACTAGGTTAGTGAACCCAAAATTAAGAAAGAAAGAAAATAGAACAACAAGGAATGAAAAACAAAGAAAACTAAGTAATCCAAGAGGAAATCGATGGCCACCCACCTATTCCACTAGCTCAAAACAGGGGTTTCCTCCTTGGCATTGTTTTGGGTCCTAAACGTTTGGGGTCGTTTTGAGGCCCTAAACAATGTTTTTTTGGTCATGGAATAGTCACATTTTAGGTTTTAACCAAAGTGTGACAACAATATGTGTAGTCCTCGGATATTTCTTTCCGACGAGCTACCATGCGCCTAAAAAAAAGATCTTATGCAAAATTTACGACCCCGGGAAGTTGATGTACCAACTTACCCCATCGGGGCCCACAAGAATTTTGGCGCTTCATCTCCTAGGGTTAGGTTTTTGGATATTTAGGGTTTTCTCATTTATTCTTTATGTTAAAAAGGCCTTTGAAGCCTCATTGTAATGACCTTCTTGTGAATGAGTGTAGCCATCACATCTCTTCTCAAAGATAAACCACCACCATTCTAGCGAGTTCATTCACTTTGTATTTTTACAACTTTTGTACATTTATTTCATTAATAAAATTTGTGCATTACTATACCTCTGTGTTTTTGGAAATATATCTGTCTATTTACTTATCATATTTCTGCCTTCATTTTGTTCTCAAAATAATCTAGATTAGTGGTATGAATGCAAGCTACTCCTTATCGTTTCTTATTGCATGTCCCTGGCAAGGTCAGGGTATAGAGAATTGGGTATCAAGCTAGTTTCTCTTAAGGAAAACAATTCTCACCATCCCAAGATACCTCCCATTGTAGAAGAAAAGAGATACGAGGGAGCAGAAGATCCCATCAAGTTGTTTCTCGCAGAAGCCCTTGCATAATAGAGGAACGAGATGTTGGATAATTTTTCCCAAATCCTTCAATGATTGTCAAAAATAGTAGGAGTGTCTTCGTCAAGAAGTCTCTTTGGAGTCGCTTCCCCATTCAAGGTACAAGTTAATTTTTATATTCCCGTATTTGAAGGTTAGATCAATGAAGATGCTTTGTAAAAGTGGTTAAATTTGCTAGAAGGTTATTTCTCTGTTCACAATTTGTTCGACAGAGAAAATATCAACTTTGCACTCCTTAAGGCTCTCCCCCATGTAAAACATTTATGGAAAACTTAATGAGAGAAAAATTCCACAGAGGAGTCTGGAATATTTGGGGCCAAACCCACTTGGTATTTTTTTATGGATGTGGTCAAGGAGAAATATTACCATGTGAGAAAATATGACGATCGATACATGAGATGGACCACACTACATCAAGAGAGGTGACAAATTGTCACATACCCACTACCTAAATCAGATTTTTCTGGTCTTCTGCCAAATTAGAAGCCCTAAATATCCACGGAGGCCCAGCGTAAGCTGGCTCTTTCTCTCTCTCTTCGTTCCCATGTGATCGCAGGTCACAATCACAGTTCAAATGAATGCAGTGTATTTTGTATTTCGCGTCTCGGCGCTACGGTAGTGTCAAACTGTTCGACTTTGCAACCGCCTAACCCCGACAGGGCTAGCAACCGGCCAATAGGGATGAATCCCAATAGGGCTAGAGAACATCCAATGAGAACAGGCCCCGTCGCACGGTTAAGTGGAGTACAGGTGGCAGAGGGGAATTGTGACACGGTAGTCAACAGGACAGGAGGGGGGCCCATTTCACACACCACA
>CBVK0101893749.1:0-17389 GCA_900067695.1 Picea abies
ATAGATAACTGCTAAGAATTCCTTCTCGGTGACTGTATAATTGAGTTCAGTAGGGGTCATATTCTTGTTGATGAAATATATAGCATAAGGGAGATGATTTTCTTCCTGTCCCAAAACAGATCCTATCCCAGTATCTGAAGCATCGAAGGATATGTGAAAGGGAAGTGTCCAATCAGGTCCTCTAAGGATAGGAGCTATAGATAATTGGTGTTTAAGTGCATTAAATGCTTCTTGGCAAGAATCAATCCATTTGAATTTAGCATTTTTCATCAGTAATACAAACAGGGGAGAAGATATTTTGGAAAAGTTCTTGATTAATCTTCTGTAGTATCCAGCATGTCCTAGAAAGCTTCTTACCTATGTCTGAGTTTTGGGAGTAGGAAGATCTTTAATGACTTGTATTTTGGATGGGTCTACTTGAATTCCTTGAGATGAGATAAAATGTCAAAGCATTATTCATTCACTCATCATCATATGACATTTTTCTGTACTTAAGGAGAGTTGAGCTTGTATGCATCGTTTAAGTACTTTCTCAAGGTTTTGCAGTGCTCCCTGAAAAGAAACACCATAAGGAGTAAAGTCATCCATAAAGATTTCCATAGAGTCATTAAGCATATCAGAAAAGATTCCTAAAACTTCTCTTTGGAAGGTTTTTGGTGCATTACATAATCCAAATGGAAGAACTCTATAAGAAAAGGTTCCCCAGGGGCTAGTAAAGGTGGTTTTATATTGATCTTGAGGTGCAATTTTGATTTGGTTATACCCACTGAAACCATCTAGAAATGAGAAAAATTTCTTCCCTGACAAATTATCTAACACTTGATCAATGAATGGTAATGGAAAGTAATCTTTCTGAGTGACTTTATTTAAAGCTCTATAATCCACACATACTCTCAATTTCCCATTTTTCTTAGGAACTATTACCAATGGGGACACCCATTCACTGTCTGATATAGGATAGATAAACCCTGCATTGAGCAATTTTTGAAGTTCTTCTTTGAGGATTTCTCTTAAATTCAGGTTCATTCATTGCTGAGGTTGGCAGATTGGCCGACAATATTCCTTAATATATATTCGATGAGTACATAATTCAGGAGAGATTCCTTTCATGTTTGTGTAATCCCATGCGAATGCTTCTTTATTTTCCCGAAGTAACTTCATTAATTTTTGTGTTTCAGCTTCTGTCAAATTAGGGTTTATGTTCAATGTTTTGCTAGGTTCAATTTCCACTGGTATGCTTTTAGGGGAGATGGTGTTAGATGTTTGAGGTGGGCTTTCTGAATTGAGGTTTTCTTGATTATCATACTCCAATAGTGCGGTTAGTTGATTATGAGTTTCTGGAGTCACAGAGGAGGGTTCACAAATAAAATTGTTGATTATTTCATCCTCAGTAGAGTCTTTCACGATTAAGGCTTGTCCAATAGTCAAAAGGGGTTGAGTAGGTTGATCCTCAAAATCTACCCATACAGAATTATCATTATTAACCAGGGGTGTAGCGTGAGGATAGAGGGTAAGATTCTTAGTTTCATAACCATTTGAAATTGTCATTGAACCTGATCTACAACTGATAAAAGCATCTTCTGTGGCTAGCCAAGGTCTACCAAAAATTAGAGGGTGGCCCCCCAACTTTGTTTTGGGTTGTAGTACTGTAAAGTCGACTGGATAATTCCAGGATTCCATAGAGATACTGAGGTCTTCAATGACTCCTTCTGGTTTAATTGTGGATCAGTCAGCCAATTCTAGGATAGTTGGGGTTTCTCTGACTTCATTTTGTAATTGTAGTAGTTGTAAGGTTTCAAGAGTCATGATATTGATAGCGGCACCTAGGTCTACCAGGACTCGAGGGATTATCATTTTTCCAACTTGTAGTGTAATGGTAGGGTGGCCAGGATCACCATATTTAACTGGGGGAGTTTTACCTGACATTAGTGCAGACATGTCTCCCATAACATGGACTGTAAGGGGATCCTTAGTTTTCCTACCAGGCTTTTTAACACAAATATCTTGCATTGTCCTGGCATAGATTGGTACGTCTCGGAGTGCTTGTAGCAGAGGAATTTTGACATATAAATTTTGCAATTCCCCTAGAAGATTGAAGGCTGGTGGCTCAGGTATTTTGGGGCTAAACGCTCAGGAAATGGTGGTTTTGTTGTTTCAGCAACATTGTTAGAGGATGATTGTACCTTTTCAGGTACATCATGCTCTTTTGTTTCCTCTTTATCAGAAGAGATAACATCAGCAATGGTAGGTTCCACGATTCTCCCAGATCGTAGATGAATATCGTTACATTGCGCAGGGAGAAGAGAAAGTGTAGGCTGGTTATAAATATCAATGCACTGCACAACTTTATTATTTGGGTTGGGGTTAGGTTGTACAGGTAGCTGGGGTCTTATCGTTTGATTGTTTGGGGAAGTACTAGCTGGTAAGGAAAGTGGTTGTAGGAATTGCGATTGAGGTAATTGATTTTGAAAGGGGGGTTTTTGGCCTCTCCAATTTTGATTCCATTGGTTCTGATATGGTTGTTGTTGTTGTGGAGGCCAAGGGGTCCACATTGATGGATCAACAAAGGGTGGGTTATTTTTTTGCATGGGTGGGTAAGTTTGTTGCATGGGTGGGTAATTAATTTGATTAGTGTATTGCATTTGATTGTAGGGGGGGTAGCTCATTTGATTGAAAGAAGAATAATTATTCCAATGATTAGAAGATGCAAATGGCATGTTAGGATTCATACCTTGTCCCCGTGGTTGCCATTGCCTCCTTTGTGTCATCAGATAGACAACTTCAGTTTCTTCGTCCGTTGGTTGTAATGTTGCCTTGATCCCTCGTAAAGATGGACAATTTTGGGTATCATGATCTTTATCACAGATAGTGCAGATTGGCTTTTTGTCCAATGGACATTCTCTTCATGGGTGCTTATCTCTGCATTGAGAACAAAAGATGGACAGGGCTACTTCTTCTTCTTCTTGCTTTTTCTTAATCTGCAGGGTGTCAATTTGTGAGGCAAAAGAGCTTAACATTTCAGTTTTAAAACCTTCAAGTAAATTACCTATCTCAGCTCTTGTTGCTCCACCACTGGCTGATTTTTGGACTCTTGAAAATGTGTTGTCCCTGTTGTTTGATCTATTTCTTGAAGCTCCCCTTGAACATCTTTTGCATAAATTGACAATTTCATCATATGATTCCTTGGATATGTCCTTTTTTCCAAGCATATTTAGCATATCTAGACAGACATCCCTTACTCCTTTTAACAATACAGTTTTAAGAATGTCTTTACTTACATTGGGGTGACTGGATCTTTGTAGATTGTATTGTAGCCTTTCTACAAAGTCCTCCAGATTCTCGTCCTCTTTCTGCATCATCTTAAATAGATCCTCCCTCTTTTCTCTTGTTCGGCAGTAGTCCTAGTATTTGTTCAGAAATTTCTATTTCATTTGGTCCCATGTTGTGATTACATGGCCTCCAAGACTCATAAACCATCTTAGTGCATTTCCTTTTAGTGTTGCTGGAAATAACTTTAATTTTTGAGCATTAGAAACGTAATCATAACTTCTGCATAATATATCAAACTCAAAAAGAAATTCATCAGGATCCTCTGAAGATAAACCATGAAAATTAGGTAGTGATGAGAGTGGAATGTTTTTCATGGGGGCTGCTCCTCTAGGGAGATCGCCAATAGGAAATCCTAATGTAGAGAAAGAGTTTTCATCATTTACCTCTCCTTCAAGACCTACCTATTCTTCGTGATGCAATTCTTCATTGTACTCATCCATGTTTTATGTCTGCTCCCCTACTGCGCTTGCTCTGTCCTCAATGTTTCCTGCTGGCTTCTGGACTGTCTTAGGACTCCAAACTTATTTCCCTGTTCCAAAAATTACCTGAAATGAAGGCTGGGACTTTTGTTTTCGAAGGTTTGGTCGTTGAACAACAGATTCAGACTTTGATATGATCTCATCAATGTAAGTCTTTCTTCCTCCTTTTCCTTTTCCCTTGCCACCTGTAAGGTCAGTATCTTTGGGGTATTTCATGCAATCTTTTTATCTAAAAAAAATCATAAGTTCTTTTGAAATCTATAGCCACCTTCCCCGGCAACGGCGCCAAAATGTTGGTCACTATAATTGCTTAATTAACTCAAACAATCAAGTGCTACATAAATTGTCAACCCAGGGAAGTCTGTTTATTTCAAAGATAACCACGCACTATATATGCTCAATTCCAAAAGAAACTTAGAGTTGTAGCAAAGAAAACTATATTAATCACACTTGCCTTGAATGAACTGAAGTTCTGACTTGAATTATAGGAAAGCAACCTACCTATTGCAGATCTTAAAGATTAATCTAAAGAATCCTGGATTACATTAAAATAACAATTGCAACAGGAAAGAACAACTATTCTGTAACCAGAGAACATGACCCTTACTCCCACGCAGAAACTTCAGCACCTTATTTCTGATTAACACACTTTCAAGAAAACAGTAATGCAGAGAAGGATAACTCTATCTAGTAGAGAACAGGACAATCTAATTCCTTCCTTTCTAAGCAGGAACCCTTAGCCCAATTTCTGACTAGCACACTTGTGAAAAATAACTGAAAGCTTACTAATTCTACAGAGAATAGGACCTTCTGATCCCTTCCTTTCTAAGCAGGAACCCTTAACCCAGTCTCTGGCTAGTACACTTGCAGAAATAATTGAAATCTATAGAGAACAAGACCTTCTGATCCCTTCCTTTCTAAGAAGGAACCCTTAACCCAGTCTCTGGCTAGCACACTTGCAGAAATAATTGAAATCTACAGAGAACAGGACCTTCTGATCCCTTCCTTTCTAAGCAGGAACCCTTAACCCAGACTCTGGCTAGCACACTTGCAGAAATAATTGAAATCTACAGAGAACAGGACCTTCTGATCCCTTCCTTTCTAAGCAGGAACCCTTAACCCAATCTCTGGCTAGCCAACCTCATAAAATCATCACACAAGATTGCTAATGAAAAGGATTATGAACTTCATGAAAATATTGTAACATTCAGTAAACTAAAATTCTTAACAAGACAGAGTTCATTAGTGTTTCAGCAAAGATGAACTCATTAAAAGTAGTGTTTCAGTAAGACAAAAGTTAATCAAGGCACAAACAGAAATTACACTAAAACACTATGAAACTAACGGGTGAATCTTGTGGAGAAGGTGGGCCCTCCCTTCTCACAAGATTCCCCTGAGATGAAAAAGCTAGAGAAGGATGCTCAAAACAATTTTCTATTCATCTATCAATGTATCATATTACAATCTGAAAATGAAGTACGTCCCTCTCTCTGAAGCTTTCTCAATACATAAAACTTGGATCCTTTCGAATGGTGATTTCCTCTTATTTAAAGAGGGAATCCCTTTGATACAATTGATCTAAAATTACAATGTGTATCTAAATCCTATTCTTAGTCAAATCAACTTTCTAAACTAGAATAGGATGTCCTAATCTCACGCAATAGAATTCTATTGCAAGTGTTGAATGAGGTGTTGCTGTTACGGCTAGAGTAACAGTTCCTTCTCATTGCTGCTGATGTTGTTTCAGCATCGCAAATTGCGGGCTGTTTCAGCCACGGGATTTGCACTCTTGACTGTGTTGACCGCTGACTGTGTAATGTCTTCCTCTGTGTTTCATCATCTACGACTCCGGACTGTGTAACAACTCTGTGTTTTAGCATCTGTGACTCTGGACTGTGTAACAACTCTGTGTTTCAGCATCTGCGACCTGGATTGTATAACAGCTCTATGTTTCAACATCTGCGACTCTGAACTGTGTAACAACTTTGTGTTTCAGCATCTGCGACTCCGGACTGTGTAACAGCTCTTTGTTTCAGCATCTGTGACCCTGGACTATGTAACAACTCTTGTGTTTCAGCATCTGTAGTTTGAACTGTTTCAACACTTATACATTACTAATCAATGGTTAAGTACGAGAGTGATGTAAAATATTATGCAAAATAGATTAAACATATAGTAATGAGAAGGGACATTGTATACCTTTGGAATGATCAAATAAAGTGATAACATGAGTTTAAATATGGGTGATCAAGAGTGTAATAGTGGCAAAAAGTCTAGGCAAAAAGGTACATTGTGTGGTCCTAACATGATGATTATATAGAGTCAGAGGGAGTCAAGATTTAGAGGGAGTATGAATACTCAAGAGTGAGCATGATCTCAGCAAGGATCATATGAGAAAAATGGATGTCTTCCAAGACCGACAAACATATTCCATGAGTTGAGAAGACTAGATTATAGCTTCATATAATTATAGGAGATGTGAAATCTCATGGGAAGATTTTGTTTTTTCAGTGATAGAGGAAGCCAGTCAGAACCACTGGGATAAAGGTTTTTCCTTGAGACCATAAGGGAAGTCAGTGGTGACTTCCAATATTGATCTAAAAGATCAAGCATGTTGCAAATAATAGTATAAAGATGTACAAATCTTGATTTGTGTCCAGAGGATTCTCCCAACAAGAGGGAGAAGACTATGACAAGACACTTGCCCCAGTAATCAGAAGAAGTATATATAGAAAAAACATTATTCATTAAAATAATTCGATACAGTATGAGATTCATAGGGAGAAGGTATGACAATCCCTATATTTGACATTGATTTATCTCCACTACTAGTTGGTGTAGTACCTGAGTTGGGCCATGAAGACATGACTACAACAGGAGATTGAGTTGCCTACATGAAAGAATAAAAGCTACCTTTAGTATCATCTACTCTAAGTTTTAGATAAATTAGTTTCCATTATAGAATAAAGGAGCTACTCTCAGAGTTCAATGAATATAGTGAGAATAGAGAAGTCATTCTCAACTTCAGAAATTGTAGCTACAAGAGCAGTGTATTGGTTTCAGAGGGAACAATTGCAGAAAAAGTAGAGGACATACTCTCAGGAAGTGAGACAAATAGTGCTTTGCAGAAAGCACATAAAACCAACACATGATTGTGGATATTGATTTGCAGGTTAGCAAGTGTACCAAGTTGGTACAATGTAATGTGAAAATTTGGTTTCGAAGTGCAGGAAAGGAAGACTCATGTCTACAATTTGAAGAAAGGTCCAAGAGTTTGGTATGATAGGATTGATAGTTTTCTAATGAGCTTGGGATTTACCAAAAGTAAAGTTGATCCCAACCTTTAATTCAAGATTGAGAATGATGGAACAATTATATTGATGCTATATGTGGATGACTTATTCTTGACAGATGAAGAAAAGATCATAACATATTATAAGAAGAATATTTCCTCTAAATTTGAAATGAAGGACCTACACCCAATGCAATATTTATTAGGTCTTGAAGTATGGAAAATCCTAGGAGAGATTTTCTTTAATCCAAGAAAGTATGATGTGGAAATTATGAAGAGATTAGACATGATGGATAGTAAATCCATGTCCACTCTCGTGGAGACGAATATGAATATATTGGTTGATACTTCGTAAAAATTAGTTTATGTTACTCTATATAGATAGGTGATTGGTTCGTTGATGTATTTGACGAATACCATACCAGATATATCTTTTGTTGTGAACACCTTGTGTCAATATTTGGTGGAGCCTAGACGTGTTCACCTTGTAGCTAGAAAGCATGTGATGAGATATCTTAAGGGTAAATTGGACTATAGCCTCTGTTATATTGGAGATTGTGACTTCAGATTGTATGGCTATACTGATTTAGATTTGGTTGGAAGTGATTCAGAAAGAAAAATAACTTCAGCATGTTGTTTCAGTTTGGGGTCTGTTATAACCATAACAATTTTCGAAATGGTATTCGAGTATCAAAATTTTTAGCAAAAGGCTATGTCTCTAAGGAGATATGAAAATTTAGAGGACCAAGCTATATCTGGCGGTGTATGGACAAATATGGATAAAGTGTGAAGGGTGAGACTCAACGAACCGTCAATCTTGAAAATGACTCGGATCAACAGCCAAAGCACATATCGGGGATCGAAATAGCACGAAGTTTAAACAATCGAGGGTGGACCGGGGAAAACCGTCATGGTTTTATCAGTGGATGCGTGGCACTGCCATAGCCACATCAGGGAAAAACATAGTCTGACTTAAACCACTTTCTCAAACCCCTGATGCCACAGTCGTTGGGTGAATGAGGACCATAGATATTAAAGCAGTCTGAATCAGTGGTTGAGGATCATATCAATGATTAACGAATCGAGGGTGGGCCGGGTAAAACCATCATGGTTTAAATCATGGATGCGTGGCACCCTCAGAGGCACATTGAGGCGAAAAGAGGTTCACCTAAAACTGTTTTCTCCAACCCCCAATGTCAATAGATACCCATAAAAGGATGAATCCCCAACATTATTTTATGATAATTTGAAGCATAAACATTCAGAAACTTGGTGCAAAGAATCCATTTGAAGTTAAAGATTAGAACTGAAACAGATTCGTGTTTCTCTCACCACATAACAGGTATTTTTTCCATGGCCACCAATCTTGTTGTCTTATCTGTAAATGAGCAAGGCAGGTCCTCCAAAGAAGAATCCCTAATTGATAGAGACTCTGACATTTTGGACACAGAGATAACAGTCTCACCCATTTCTGTTTCTAGATCGAACTTGTTGGACAATGTTGCAATGTGCCTACCTTTCCTTGAAGAATCTCAAGCCTCCATCACCCCTTATGTTGTAGAAGTAGTATTTCCTTTCCTTGAATTTGTAAGTTAGTGTGCAGAGCGATATTCTTAGGAAGAAAGAGTCATTTTGAATAAATTAGGGTCAGAGGTTTTATGTGAAATAGATAGTCCATCACTCCAACACACCCTCAGTATACCTGAGTCTTCTTTCGTGGTGTCAGAGCCCTTCGAGGAACAAAAAATGATCACAATTTATAGAGAATTCCCACCAGAATTAAAAACCCAGTTTCTATAAACCATTGTCAATCCCGAGCACCATTCATAGAGTCTGTCATTTCCCACCAGTATAAGTGTCATGATCATCGAAGTCCAGTGGGCTTGTTCTCTATTAGGTCAAATTTTAGGATTGGAAAATGACAAGTTTGTGGTAGAAGTCGTGTTAGGTTTTCTATTGAATTTCTTTATGTTAGAGTTTGGGTAGTCAGGCTTTGTCATTTTTGACAAATTCATTATTGACAATATGCATCAACAGTTGGTTAATTTAAATTCATTAATACATTTCATATATTACACCCATTTGTTGAGGATGTTCCTAGAATCTAACAAAAATGAATTCCCGAGACTGCATTCATTTCAAATGAATGTAAAAGGATCACCATGCTTATATTCATCAATAATATTATGTTCAAGGTGTACAATCTTATCCTCAGTTCAGACTTTCCAAGGGTCCTGGAAGAAGTGAAAAGTTGTTTACAACCAAATCCAAAGAGCAGGATAGGTGACTGGATGTTGTTCATACAGTGCACCATGATTTGGGTATATGGCTACCAGGAAGGACCTCATCTTTTACTAGTCTTTTTGACCCCTAGAATCTTCACTTTGGAGTTTGTAAGAAAAATGATCGTCTCAGAGACCGAGCATTTTTTTAAAACACACAAGGCTTCTAATCTAAAATTCCCTTTCATAGTAGGTCCCTTTGTGTGAAGAACAAGTCATGTTTTCCTTAGATTCAATCCAGACTCAGTGAATTTAGATTCACACATTTGCAAGGAAGAAAATATCACCTGCACCAAATCATATGAAAGAGAAGATTGGCGAGTATACAACACCCCTATGAACATGAGCATGTTGAAGGATTCGATAAGTTGGCCAATCTAGAAACCTGTGTAGATATGGAGGTCACTATACAACATGATCAAGAAAAAAAAATGGAACCAACTACCCAGCAGAGCCCATCACAAAAAACCTCTCCTATATTGATTGTCAAAGCTCCTAAAATGAGTGTCTACAATAAGAGGAGCAGTTCAAAGGCCCTAGGAGCCAGCAGCCAGCAATATATTCTCAAGAAAATAAAAATCACATCATCCTCTCAAATAGTCGACCTGGAAGAAGAACAACCCAAGGAGAAAACATGCATGGAAATGGTAAAATGTGTAACCAAGAATGAATAAGAAGGTACAAAAAACATGAGACAAACTGAAAGAAGCACAAAGGTTTTTAGCAGCAGGAAACACATATTTAGCCAGACAACTGGGGAAATTTATCAGTCCAAGGAATATTTAATGAACCAGTATGTTGTGAAGGGAAGTATGGCCAACAGTGAAATAAGGGACCTTTTCCCTAAAGTGGAAAAGACTTCCTAGTTTAAAGCTTCTTTACTCTTAGTCAAGGATGTGGAAAAGAAAAAATTTAACATAGCAGTGGTTGATGATGATAAGGTATCCGAGATCAAAATTCACTATGAAAATATTGGTGCCCCTAACAAAGTAAAGTTCCACAAAAATGTCAGTGATATGCTATATTCTAATTATCCGATTTTGGGTTTGAGGGTCACAAGATTGACAACACATGCACTCAAACTAGATGGACAATTGAAATAGGAAAAGGCATCCAACAAAGCCTCAATGACATAGGTCAAAAGGATAGAGTCTGAAGGTCCTCAAGGGGTGAAAGCTTCTCTAGAAAAAAAGGATAAAATGATCCAAATCTTAAAGAAAAGGCTGAATATGTCACCTACAGACCATCCAAAATTAGTAGAACTGACTTCTTTAGAACAAGAGAAAGAGACATTCAGACAAGAGGCACTCAATTACAAAGCTAAAGTGCTACAAATGGAAAAAGAGAAAGAGAATTGGTCACAAGCATACACAACAACATCAGATATAGTTGTCATTGTAACTACTAATACAGAGGCTACATCTAGCCTTGAAGGGTTGGTCCAAGCTATGTCCCAGGTAATCATCAAAACAGGGGAGATCAAAAGTCTCAACGAGGTTATAGAAAAGTTGAAACAAGAGATGAAGGTGAAGGATGAGAAGATGGCTCAACTTCACAGAGATAATCAAGAATTGCAAGAGAGAGTGAGCAAGATGAAAATGATTTTAAAGGGAAAAACATTATTGCAGGGAGCCAAACATGTCATATGGGATGTTATTGTTGCATAAGCTACTAAATTAAGGGTTTATCTAAATTTTATAAATGACAAATACAGTGTGGCTGCTACAGATCGGAGCAGGTGTGCTTTTGTTAATGAAGTGTTAGCCAAGAATCCCTCATAATGAGCCCAAAATTCTATTGACTTGCTAAATTATGTGCCAACTGCTGATATTCAAACTATCGGGGTAAAAGATAGGATTGCATTGATCATTTCAGCTAGGAAAATCATCACCAAACATAACCTGCTCAGATCGGTCCAAAACAAAGATATGCAAATGGAGCACAACATACAAGAATTTAAATATTCATTTGAACAATTGTTTATCAAAGGCCTCCCATCATTTTGGAATGGCAGAGGTTCATTATACAATCAGGAATATTACAATACTCTCCTCATGCAATGCAGAATGGACCATTCTAAATTTGAAGCTATAGAAGAAATTCTGAAAGGCCCAAGTCTGGTAGAATATTTGGCCACAGACTTTGAAATTTTGAATAAGTTCAATATAGTGAAATTTGACATGCTAACTATGTCCTATGCCATGTGCATTGACTTGGATATTTTGATTAAAGAGGTGATGGATTGTGGAATCCCCTCTGATTCACAATGGAAGGAAATAGTGTGGCTGGGTAAGACAAAGTGCAATATCACTTGAGCCAGTTAGTGATCCCCAAGTGTCATCAAGTTTGCAAATCCAAGAGAAGACCAGAGCGAGACATATGGCGGGAAGGAACCGAACAGTCAGATAAATCATCCATAATTTCAAAACATTTTTGTCAATTATTGTACATCGTTTCATATATCGAAACTATCATTCAAAACCGTTTTGGAAGCTGAAACACTTCAAATTTCTGTTATTTTGACCAAATTGTATAAGTACTAGGTTACTTGAAAAAATTAATGTTGGAATAAGTTCAAGAGCACCTTTTGGTTGTATTAAACTCTATTTTGTAAATTTTTTGAATCTGAATTGAATATAAATGCAAACGATTTTGAAGTTTCTATGAAATGATTATAATGGGTGGTGATATGAGATTTGTTTCCTTTCATCGTATGTATTTCCTATGACTTGTTACTTCATTTAAATTTTCTTTTGTTTAAATTGCAGAGTTAAAGGCCCATAATTTATCTTGTGATGCTCTTGCCTTAAGCAATTTAAACTGTGTGATTGTCGTCTCAACTTATTCAGAATTCATTTCAGTAATTCTCTGATGCAATTATTTGTTTTCTTTATCTTCCTAATTTGTTTCTTCCCTCATACTACCCACTCAACTACATGATCTGCCTCAAGATTACAATCTAAGGAATAAACTATATGATGTCTAAGGTAACATATCAGCCCAAAAACATCTAGACTGGTTTAATGATTTCATAAACTTGGAAGAAGTGGACTATGAAGATGTGAAGATGAGGTTGTTTACACAAATAATTGTGGGAGATGTGAGGAAGTGGTTCAGAGCCCTTCCAGTAGGTAGTATCACAGATTTCAAAGCCTTTGAAACAAGCTTCCTTTCAAAATGGGGGGATAGTAAAAATCTCCTTCAGTTGTTGACCCAGTATAACAATATGAAGAGATCACCTGATGAGACGGTACATGATTTTTCGACTAGATTCATAAAGGTGTATAATGCTATTCCTGATGAAGTAAACCCCCCCGCCCAAGGAAGCTCAGCTCAAATATGTCGATTCTTTTGAAAGTGAGTTTTCTTTATTATTAAGAGAACAAATATCTACCACATTGGACGATATGACGACTGATGCTATAGAGGTATAAGTGAAACTAATGGATTTAGGGAAGATGAAAAATAGTGATGGCAGAGACACAAACAAAGATCAATACAAAGAACAACCTTTGACATCTCAAACTTCAGAGGAAAGATTCGAAACAATGATGAGAAACATGGAGCAGATGATGGAAAGGATGGCCCTAGGAAATAGGCCTAACCCCAGATAATAGGCTGATGGTCCACCCAAAAATATGAGAAGACCAACTATTCCATAGATTAGGAAAATAAATCAAGGAAATCAATCCAATCAAGCAGATCCAACGAATCTAGGAAACCCGGAAAATCAGGGAAACCAGACGAATCAGGGAAACCAAGGGAATCAAGGGGAACAAGAAATCATGCCTCCCTTCCAAAATAATTATGTAAATGAGAGTTATGATGGATATTTCAAGGATAACATGAACTGTTGTGATGATAAAGAGACAAAGATATTTTTGACCAAAGAAGAACATGACCAGTTCATGGACGCAAGTGAGATCTTTCTGCAAGATGAAGAGGAAAGGGTATCAGTAGAAAAAGAAGATTATGAGATCGGAATACAAAACACCATCATCAAATTCCAAAGGCAATATAAACTCCAAAATAAAAAACTACCCCCAAACCCTCCAAAGGGTAATCCTCCAAAAGGGAACCCCTCCAAAGAAGCTCAGAACAATTTACCTTCTTCTAGTTAGACCAAAAAGGATTTTGCTGCAAAATATTCAGCTGCAAAGGACTCCATTGTGAAAGATTATGTTGTGAAGGATATGGTAGAAAAGGGGAAGAAGAAAGAACAACCTCAGAAGAAAATATTGACAAGAAGAGAAATGGTCACCAAAGAGGTAGAAAAAACTCCGTCCTCTTTCGATTTCGAAAGTGAGATGTCTAAGATAAAAATTTTGGTACCATTTAATGAATTGATCAGGAATAGTGAATAACAAAATAAGATCATCAAGATTCTTAAAATGGGACAGACCTATGATACCCTAAACATACAATATGATCACCCATCTATCCTTTTTGGGCCAAGAGTAGAAAAAAGCGGTGAAAATGAAGAAGTCCCTCCTTTTTATTTCAGTTTGAAAATCCATGACATGATTCTGCACAACGCTATGATGGATTCTAGAGCATCACACAAATTGATTCCAAAAGTGGTCATGGACCAATTAGGTCTCGAGGTCACAATACCTTACAAAGACATGTTCTCCTTCGATTCAAGAAAGGTAAAATGCCTTGACATGATCAAGGACATGGTGGTTTCTTTGGCACAAATCCCAACAAAGAATATGGTGATGGATGTAGTGGTCACTGATATCCCTCCAAAATTTTATATGTTGTTGTCCAGATCATGGGCTGCAAAATTGAAAGGAACTCTCCAGATGGACATGTATTATGCTATTATTCCTGTCTTTAGTCAGGACAGAAGATGGTACAGGGAGGTTTTTCTTAAATATATGGTCAGCAATAAATCACAACCTAGAAATCATCCTATCTATTCAGTGGAGACTAAATTAGGATCTTCCATATTTTTCAATGACCTGTGCTCCGAAGAAGAAGAAACAGAAATCGTTTTAGCTGACAATGATGAGATTAAGGGGAAAATGGAGGAACTTTTAGAGCAGCAAGATGATGTAGAGGACCAATTATGGAATATGAATTTTGATGGAGTTTCCTATAGAGAAGGAGTTGGAGCTAGTGTATGGATCAACCACCCCAAAGGAGACGCAAAATTGTGTTCCTACAAACTTCTTTTTGAATGCACTAATAACATGGTCGAATATGAAGTGTTGATACTGGGATTGAAAGTTTTAAAAGAGCTAGGTGCCAAAATAATTGTTGTACATGGATATTCCGAGATAATTATAAATCAAATCAAAGTCATCTACCAAGAAAAATATCCCAGATTGAGGGATTATAGGAATTTGGTACTAGAACTCCTTGAGAAATTTGAAGAATGAAATCTCTCGGCAATTCCAAGAGAACAGAATCAGATTACTGATGCTCTAGCCACTTCAACAACAATTTTCAGAGTCCCAATTTTCCCTGAGTAAATCTACAAGGTGGAGGTGAATTACAAGCCAACAGTACCATACAATACGATGCACTAGCAGGTCTTCGAAAATTACAAGCAGATAGAAAGCTTCCTCAAAATGAAGAATGAGTTCGAGAATTTGAACATTGATGATGAATACTGCGATGATGAGGTAGATGCAACCGCTTTCACAAAAGAAGGTGTTGGCAACAATAATATAATTGTTATTTTTATTATATCAATTAAATAATCTACATAGCTGCCTACACAAGGTCTTGAAATTTCATTGCTCTTCATGAACAGTTTCTGAAACGAAAGTTGTAAATCGTCGCTTTTACCTATTGTCTATTCATGCTTCATTCTCATGACTGAAAGCATGAAAACTTGTGACTGCAATTACCATTATGTTTTAAAATTTCATTGAAGGAAAATTGTTTATATAATTTATTAGGGAGTTTTGATTCCTTTCCATGAAGATATTACCCTCTTTGTTTTTGATCCTTTCAATTCTAAGCATGCTTAAGAAGTTAATGGTTTTATGAACAAAACACCCCCACCATTTGATTTTTTTTATAGTTTTGGTTTGATCCTTGGTTACATTTCTTTTACAAAACTCTTGATTTTGCACTTACCCAAACTTTGTAATCGAACCCATGATGTGTGCACTCATTTTCATTTCAATGTTTTGGTCCTAGCTCGTATATAATGCAAAGGTGGCATATGACTTGCAGACTGCCATTATCGCTTGGGATGGCCTCGGGTTTCACAAACCTCTTTGCATGCATTTTAATTAAACGACTATCCCTTCGTATTAGTCCTTACACCATTCATTGTTGGGCTCGGGGTTATGGCTCTGTTTTGTTTTTACAAAACCTACCTGTATGTTGTGTTTGTTTGATTACCCTCCCATCCAGTATGGCTCCTGTTGTGAGAATTGAACCAAACAGTATCCAAACCTTGCTCTCATATGATGATGCTAGGGAGGATTTGGAAAGAAATGGATGGCATGTTTTCATCAGGAAGTTTAAGGGTTTTAATTTGCAGGTTGCCTAAGAATTTTCCTTATCCTTTGATGGTTGTAGAGAGAAATTTGGTGATGTGCAAATGGAGGTTACTAAGGAGTTCCTGATTCAAGCCATAGGATTGCTAGAGAGTGGTAAAAAATGGTTTAAAAACAAAAAAGTGGAGGAAGTTCCTTGGACCCTGTTGTTTACATCTCGAAAAATAACAAGCTGTAATAGAGGTATGTCAATTTCATTCCTAAAAGATTGGTGGCATGATTTTCTCACTGTGGTAAAGCAATTTGTTACTTGTGAGGGGTGTTTCGAGCTTGTAATTTTGTATCATTTATGCCTTCTTATGAGTTTTATGGGTTTCCCTTTGAATATGTCGTATTATTTACTCAGGAGTCTTTATAAAATGGGGAAAAGATATAAGAAACAAAGGTGAGACTCTAGCCTTTTTCATCATGGCCTAGTTAAAATTATTCTCATACATCAATTAGAGTCACAAGATGATAGTTGGGATTCATTTATAATCCAAAATCGCTATGGTAACCCTGAATTGGGAGAAGTAGATAAACTTGTTGTCGAGGAAACCCTTTTCCACCCGACGACATCCCTTTCACCTCCCCAGACTTGTGTCTCTTCCCCTAACAATGAACCCTTGATTGATGCTAATGTCATTCAACAGGCTAGTCAATAGATTACACATCCAAAGGACTATGTTAAAATTGTGAAGAAACCTACAGGAAAGAGGTTTAAGAGTAATATTGATATCAATTTTAAAAACAAAAGAGCTGACAGGCTAATTTCATGGAGTCTTCGTAATAAGATGAATTCTCATGCCAACGCGATCAGCATGATCGAGGTTAACGAAAGCTCAGACTTAGAAATTGACAAATTCCTTGCAGAGGAAGACCCTTTGTCATTCGGGCCACACCCTGATTGACCTTATAACTTTGTCGATAATTTACCTCCTTGTTTGAAAGACAATCCAGAGTTTCCTGGTGTCAATATTTGCAATGAACCTACTATTCATTTGGGCGGTGCTCCTGTCCACAATCTTGTTTGTTCTAATGCAAACACCACACAGTTATAGTGTGAGGTATGTTTATCATGGATTGAAAGATATTATACAGATATCCCATTTCTATAGTTACGGGTTAAGGTTTTAAAAGAGCATATTGATGTTTTAACAAACGAAAACCACAGGCTTGAATCTGTTCTCCATGGGAAAGAAAAATGTATTAAAACCACAGGTCATGTGATATTTAAAAATGTCGAGGCTACTACAGCCATTGTAAACTCCAAGGTTTCATGATACGATTTGATTGCATGTTTACAGGTATGATCTCTTAGATTGATAACATGTTTGATTTCATTATTAAGTTAGATTATTTGGTTTGCTAGATAAGCTATTTTTCATTATTAAATTAGTTTGTTTTATTTATTAAATAAAATGAGATTTCATTTACTATTATAACTAGCTACAGAATCGTAAGATTCTGTAGTGTTGATGGGCGAAAATGACCGTCCGTCAACTGGGA
>CBVK0101893751.1:0-26610 GCA_900067695.1 Picea abies
TTGAGCTTCCATAGCTCAAAATTTTTACCATTGAACTTCTCTATCTCGATTCTAGATGAGCTCGCCATTCCTTTTACTTTACTCAAATCTCCTCTGCAAAAGCTCCCACTGAACCCAGGTTTATCACCAAGATAAACTTGATCTATCAAGACCGAGCCAAACCCTCAGCAACAAAGGCGTCCCTCTGAAGCCAAAAATGTGCTCTGATACCACATGTAAGTTTTAAACCTGCCAAGTAAAGCAATGCATATATATTCTTAAGCAATACAGAAATTAATCAATGGCTCATACATAGAATACACAGAGATCTTTACCGGAAACCCTCAACCGGGAAAACCTTTCTTTTTCATTATCTCGAATTTCACCATTCGCCATACAATATATACAATGTTTTTAGGTATTCCGGGATTAATTTACAAATCAGCTAAAAATAGCAAAATCCACTAAAAAATAGCAAATAACCGCCCAAAAAAAAAAAAAATTCGGGGCGTTAGCCCGAACGCTGACTTGGGGCGCTGCCCCAAACCCCGTCGGCCCCAGGCTACCGCCCGGTGTCGAATGCTCCGCGTAACCAGGGGGGGGCATACCTTCCCCCCCTGGGACCCCCCTAGGAAAGCGCCCGGTGCACACGGCAGAGCCCTAGGTGAAGGGATTGTCAGATGCAGTCGTCGTATCTCACACACCCACACACACACACATGCAAAGAATATAACACACACCCAACATACCCAAGGTTCAACGCTTCAACAATGCACCAACAAAACCCTAACTACTGGCCCTTTCAACAACACCTACGAAGTAGATGCAATCTCAACCGAGGTAGAGGCATGGGTGGTTGCAGGACTCCAGTGTCTGCAACCTTAGCTGGGACAGAGATCTGTCATTACAATGATCTATCAAAGCACTTAGCAGTTATAGTTTAGCAGTATTCACCCAGATCTAGTATAGTCGAGCACTAAGCACATTTGTATAGGTTAGATCTAGCACTTATTCACATTATTAAGCACATAGCATCAACAGATCTACCTATCATTCATCTATATCAAAGCATTAAGAAAGAAAACACATCAATACATCGCACAAATCATAACAACACAAGATATACGTGGTTCACCCCTAGCCCAGGGCTACGTCCACCAACTATTCTTCTCTTTTATTATCTTCTATCAATCTTCTACATGCATAGAGCCACAAGATCCTAGTCCGCATAGGATAGGAGATCTACGTGCACCTCACCATATCCTCCTTCCCCAAGTTAGGTTACAGCACAAAGATTCTACTCAATCTCTTACAATCACTTGCACTCAGCCTTGCAATTCTCACATAGCATGCACAAAGCATGTACAACTTCACTTGCACTTAATACTTGGTATCACAAACTTGTGCCTCTGCACTTAGCATCATATACACCACCTACTTACATCACCTAGATTTCTATTTATACATTAAAAAATGGGCCTAAACTAGGGTAAACCCATGGGCCAACATCCCCATACCCGTTACATAATCCCAAAACCCAAAAATCCCTAAGCAAGGGGTCGAGATCCCGCGATCTCTGCTTCGACTTGAGCTCCTCCTTCGACAGCCTATTGAAGTTCCAAAATAGTTCAAACATGACCAAGGATATTCAAAACTTGGTCAAGAGCCAACAGGCCCCCAACACTCACTTGTGACTCATCCTGAGTCACTTTGGTCTAGGTAGTTGTGCTTCAAAAGCCTCGAGCTTGGCTCGAGCTGCTTCGACCTGTTGTTGCACCAAGGCCTCCTGCTCGACGAACTCTTGGATAACTGCTTCGTTGACAGGTCCCTCTAAGTGTTGTTCGACTGCAGTGATGACTTGTTCTGGCTCTGCTCCTCGCCCTTCAATCTCCTCAAACAGTTGGCACGCTTCGTCCTGGACTGGTTGGAGCCTCTATGTTACTTCCATGACTTTGATCTGTATGGTGTGGACCTATTGTTGAGCAGTGCATTGTTCTTGGGATCGCTTCATCCTTTCAACTGCTAATAGGAGCTTCAACTGCGCATGTATTGTCGCTGCTTGTTGCTTGCTACTTTGCCTCCTGGAGTTGTGACTCTAGTGCTTTTAGTTCAGGGTCTTTAGTAAGTCTCTCTTAGTTTTGTGCACTTCTACTCCTAAGTTTTTTACATTCCATAGCGAATGCTCTAATCCGCTCGACTGCACTTCAGGTAGTGGCTTCTCTTTGATCTCGCACGTCCTACAGGGTACTTGGCATTGTTCATAGCTCTAGGTCTGTGATTCTCTGTTGAAGCTAGTGGATAGCTTCTGCAAGTTGCGCTACTTGCTTCTCCACTAGTTCTTACACCTTTTTCTCCAAGCCTATCACAGAGCGAAGTGCTCTTCTGACTTCTTCTTTGACTCTGAGTTTCTCTGCGAGCAACTACTCTTTCTCTTGTTGGATCCATGCTCTCTCCTCTTTGAACTTGGTGTGGAGGTCATCCTTATCCTGCTGCGCAACTCGGCGTTGCTCTACCATTTCCTGTTGTGCTTGCTTCAGGGCCACTGTGGCATGTTCTTTCACTTCTTTTTCTCGATGAAGGCAAGCTTCAGTCGCGTCATCTATTCTGCCGAGTTGGGTAGGCTCATCTCCCAACTTTGGTTCTTCTGATGGCGGGGGCGCAGTGGATACTGCACGGCTGGATTGAATGACTTGTTGTACTCCTCTAAGTTCTATCTCAATCCTATCATACATGGTTGCTTGCTTGGCTTCTGTGTTCTGCATAATATCCTGCAAAGTGTCTAATACGACTGCGATGATGAAGTTGAATTCATCGAGCGTGAGCACAGTCTGCAAATTGGTGTTACTAGCTCTGGATTTCTTCCTCAAGGTAGGTTTCATGGGGGAAACCTTTATTTTATTAGAGGGATTAGCCTCATCAACAGGATCCTTAGGCGGTGTTTCTTCGCTTGGATTTTGTTGATCATCTTTTCCATTGGTCTCTTCTTTATCTACTTCGTCATCACCTCCTCGTCCCAGTGATTCTGAAGTGGTTTCTTCTGATGCACTGCTCAGATTTTGTACCTCTTCGGTCTTCTTCCTTTTTCTGGTTCCAAGTGTATCATGTTCTTCGTGAGTGGACTTTGAGCTACCAAGTAGTTCGGGATCAGACATATCTACGGGACCAGCAAGGATAAGGAGCTTTGCAGACAAGTCCTTAGTTATCTCCTCGAGATCCACCTCTATGAGCTTATAGTATCACTGAAGCTCTTCTTTATTCTTGTTTGCATGCATAGTGATATAAATAAAGTGTCAATCTGTGTGGAACTGCATGAGGGGTCTGAACTGGTACAGGGTGTTCGACGTCATGCGAGGGACAACCCCAATAGCCCTCTTCAACTGGAGATAGCATGTGTGAAATATTGCATTTGAATGCCACTGTTTTCCCATATTGCTCGAGTACTAGAGCATGGTGAACTTTTCAGCGAGTGGATCGAATGGCTCAATATATGGGAAATTCGCACCTTCCAGAATCTCCCAAGCAGTAAACCCTATGAGGATTAGCAACCAGTTAAAATGGAACTCATAGCCCTGATCCTGAGCTTCGCAGCAATCCAATTTGAGCTGGTTGACTAAGTACTTTGCCCAGTTCATTTGGAGTCCTTCTACACATTTTTCGACGAGGTCAACAACGAACCCCATGACCTACATAGGTCTGTTCTTTCTCACTAGATTTCCTGTGATCAACTGGCAGGCCAGACACACTACACCATTCTAGATGGAACATACCTTGTAGCCTTGTGTCCCCTTTTCTACATCGCCATATGTGTCTTTAATCCTCTATGTCAGTGTGTGGTCTACAACCTTCCCTAGGTAGAAGTCTTATGGGTCGGGTCCTTGCATGCTCAATCCCATGATCCTATGGATCAGTGTCGGATCGACTGTGATGGGTCTATCTAGTCATAGATAGTCGTCGTGGTAGCACGATAGCAGGATATTGACACATGCGTTAACCTCCTAGTGCCTTCCAAAATGTGGAATCTTCATCACATTTAGGATGGTGGACTGCACGAGGCTCATAGTCCATGGTTGGGGCATTATCCTCGAGTTCTTCCCCTTCTTCCTAGTCAAGTACCTGTGAGGAGAGAGCATATTGTGGTTCTTGCAGTCCCCTAAGTTGAAGTCACTGAATTTTAATGTCGTGATCTTATATTGCTATGTTCTAACTGCATGTATCCCCTTCAGGAGGTACGTAGTAACCAAGGTATAATCAAAATCCCTCGAGACACTGTCACGACTCACTGCGCCAACCAAAGGCGGGATGTAGTCAGGAAAGATAGTCGGTATCAACTTCTCATTCGCCAAGTCATCTGGATGCTTGGTTCTCTTCTCTGTTGCAGCTCAGTATGGTCCAGATCCACGAGCAGTCGACGAGGAGGCTTACACTCCTTGTGTCAATGAGGCCTGAATCCCTGCAGACATTACTTTCTTGGTTATTAAATAGATTAGAAATTCTTCGACACACTTTTCAGTTGCGCTAAGTTCGTCCGACATACACTCTCAAGATCGAATAACTCAGATTGATGAATGGGTGCTCAAAGCAATAGAACAGGTGTCGATCTAAGTAAATGCATCACGGTAGCAATCAGTTGTCTTGGATACAATTCACAAAAGTGTTCTTAGTGCAATATTCGATGGAATAAGTAGACAATGATGTAACGAGTCTTCTCCAATGGACAAGAGGCCTTCATCAATGCGGTTATGCTCGTTGTGGTATGGTCCCAACGGTCTGAAGATGAGCTTTCCGGTCATAACTATTGTTCTAACCATTTGGGGCCATCGGTATAATGGTCATAATGCCTCCAACGGTTATATTGCTTCGCCATGGCGAAGTGCCATGTTGCATTGTTTTGATATCCCAACGAAGTTCCATTTTTGCAAATCTTCCTTCTATGAAGTCCCCTCTGGAACATTATGCAACTTTTCCCTCTTCTTACTGAGATTTTTATCCTTCTTCCCTGTGATCTTTGTCTTGGTATTCCTCTTTCCATTTTGATTCCTATCTCCTTTTTTCATAGTAACTTCACGTTGTTGAAATTCTTTTATAGGGTTCAAGGGCAATACTTCTTCTCTGTCTAGGGTAGGTGCTCCACTCTTATTTGATTCTTCTTGTGTTCTTTCAAATTCGACATCCAAGTTTTTGGTTCTAAATAGCTTCGATCTATTCTCTTGTTTTTTAATCAAGTGCACTATCCTCCTAGTCATGAAATATTTGAATTATTTCTTCTTTTGTTCTAAGACTTCCTCTTATTTTCTTTTGGCTTGATCCTTCTCAATCCAAATTTTTCCTAGTAACATAGCAAATGGGGTGCCATTCTCAATAAATTTAACAACCTCAAAATCTTCCTCTGTCGAAGTTCACTGAGCACTCATAAACATCTGGGTGAGTCTTCCACATAGGGTTATCATCTTTCCTCTGAATAATCATATTCCTCCCAATGAAGGAATCATAGCAAGCTTTCCTAAAATTTCCCAAGTTCTTTCTGTCATGATATTCACTTGTGTTTCTTCATCCATAACACAATCAATGTCAAAGTCTCCTATTCTTGTTTCTATGCATTCTTTTTCTTTGAAGATCTCTGATAAGTTGATATTTATGTGATCATTCAGGGTTTCTTTCATTTGTAGCAATACATTCTTTGATTCTTTCTGGGGTTCTGCCATGGTCTTAGTTTCATGGTCTTCCTCAAGGTTTTCTTGTCTCATATTCATTCTTTCAACCTTAGCAATCATTCTAGGTCAGTCCAAAACTTCATGGTCCATAGTTTTACAACAAAGGAAAATATGAACTCTACTAGGGAATTCCTTAGCAAGATGTCCCTATCTTCTACAACTATAGAAAAGAGCTAATCCTCTCTTTATTTTAAATGATCCCCATCTTTTCCTATATTGTGCACTAGGGTCATAGTAGCTAACCTGCAAAAAATTATTTCTAGGATCCTGCATCCATTTGTTAGTCCAAACATTCTTTCTATGCATAGGAATAACATATCTTTCATAATTTCTATCAGATCTGCTCATATCAAATCTTTTGTCTTCTAGTCGTGTCATAGTTTTCAGGCTAGGACCAAATTTATCAAACATACCTATATCCATACTTTCGAAATAAAAATTTCCACTTATCTTACCTTTTCAATCAAAACTTTTCATTGTTCTTACCTCTATCAGAGCACAAAGCTTCAAGATCTTACCTCTTTTCTTCAGATATGACCTCTCTTCTTAGTACAGAGCTTTATAGGTCAAGTAGAATACTGCGCACTAGGGCAACAAATCTACGCACGGGGATTTCTCTTTTCTTCAGTTCCCAACAATCACATTTTCAGGTAGAATATTGCGCACTTCAACAGCAGATATGCCCACAGACCTTCTCTTTTTATTTACTTCAGTTCCCAGCAAGCACAGTTTCAGGTCCCGGGAACGGAACCATTTGTTGGCACAGAGGTAGACCCAGGGTTCAACGCTTCAACAATGCACCAAAAAAACCCTAACTACCAGCCCTTTCGACAACACCTGCGAAACAAATGTAGTCTCACCTGAGGTAGAAGCAGGGGTGGTTGGAGGACTCTAGTGTTTGCAACCATAGCTGGGACATAGATCTGTGATTACAATATTCTATCAAATCACTTAACAATTACAATTTAGCAGTATTCACCCAGATCTAGTATAGTTGAGCACTAAGCACATTCGTATAGGTTAGATCTAGCACTTATTCACATTATTAAGCACAAAGCATCAAAAGATCTATCTATCATTCATCTATATCAAATCACTAAGAAAGTAAACACATCAATACATCGCACAAAGCATAACAACACAGGATATACGTGGTTCACCCCCAACCTGGGGCTATATCCACCAACTCTTCTTCTCTTTTATTATCTTATGTCAATATTCTACATGCATAGAGCCACAAGATCCTACTCCACATAGGAGAGGAGATATGCACACACCTCGCCAGATCCTCCTTCCCCGAGTTTTGTTATAGCATAAAGCTTCTACTCAATCTCTTACAGTCACTTGCACTTAACCTTGCAAGTCTCACATAGCATGCACAAAGCATGCACAACTATCACTTGCACTTAGCACTTGGTATCACACACTTGCGCCTCTGCACTTAGCATCACATACACCACCTACTTACATCGCCTATATTTCTATTTATACATTACAAAATGGGCCTAAACATGGGTAAACCCATGGGCCAACATCCCCATACCCGTTACATAAGCCCAAAAATATTGGTCCCTAAACAAGGGCCCGAGATCCCACAATCTCCGCTTCGACTTGTGCTCTGCCTTTGACAGCCTGTCGAAGTTCCAAAATAGGTCAAACATGACCAAGGATCTTCAAAACTCGGTCAAGGGCCAACATGGCTTATTACCTATATTATACCAATATTATTGAGGCAATGACATCAACGAATATGGGAAAGGTGATTTCCTTGTTTCTCTAATAAGTTTCCATTACAGGTTATCAATCGTATTGTTTTCCCATATTCATGTCTATTCAATGGTAAACCTACTACTGGAACCAATCTAATTTGGAAATATAGGTTATACAACCATTGCATGAATGATTTCCATTTAATTGATACTCATATGAACCAATAGGATGGACTAGTAATACTTGTATAGCCTTATTTACTCCTATTGTGTGATGTATGTACCCGATGAGTGCAATGAATATGGAATAAAGGGGAATTCACATTACCACATATAGGTGAATTCCAATAAGCCTACATCATATGTGTACAAAGCTCCTTGTATCTCATATGTAGAAACACAAGTAAATCCCAAGAATCACTTCTATTACCATAAGTTGATAGGTATGAATAAGGTATGATCACAACAGTATGAGTTCCATATTCTTGAATAAGGATAGATCACTTCTTTGGTGGATGTAGCCCATATTGGGTGAACCATGTATATATGTGTCTCTATTGTATTTTGTATCTCTTGTGTTTTATTTCTGCATCTGTTTTATATTATTGCTATGTGATCCTCTTTTTTCTAACAAGAAACACCAAACCATAAAGGTAAGCAATAATCTCATTAAGATATAAGGGAGAAGTGGTGGATAAAAAGGACCTAGTAGTGTAGGTCACCATTACATGAGGGGTTGGTCAGTAGGCAAATAAATCCCCAAAACTACCTTCGTGTGCACATGTGCAATGTTACTAAAGTCTAGTGAAGCTTAGTTACATGTATAAGTTCCCCACAAATGATGTTATAATTATCATAATTATGACACTAGTTAAAAGATTACATCAATCAACTAGACAACATTAAAACACATTCTAACATATCCCTCATCTAAAAATGAAAAAACCCAATGCATGCATTAATATGGATCTTTAATTTTTGAAGATAGCCATATGAATGCTTCTCCTGGTGCTATAAGGTTTGGAAGTTTCCCCGTTGACCTTAATCTAGATCTAATTAAACCCATTTTAGGTCAAATCACAATGGAAAAGGGAATCTAGTAGCAGATGTAGGCTCACTCAACAATTGAGGAAGGAAGTACTAACATATCTCAATAAACTATATCCATGCTTGATTCATCCCTTTCAATATTCCAAAAATAGACTAGCTCTTCTTGTGTAGAAAAAATCTCCATGTCTTCTAAAGGACTTGAGGAGTAATCCACTAGAATTTCTTCACCCATCAATTCATCCACATATTTTCCTTATTCCATACAATATATGCAAGAAGTATACTTCTTTCACACACACACACACACACACACAGGGGAAAAATCCATAACATTTTTATGTTGAAATAAAAATGGTAAAGTTACACTCATAAAGTGCACTATGACATGAAAGAAAAACTTAACAAGAACAGCTCTTGATATTCTTCCAATATAATTGAATGACTTTGAAATCTAGTATCTCAAAATAAGTTGTCACCAAACATTTACATCATAAGCAAACAAGCCTAGATAGGTGTTACATTTTGAAATTTTCACCTTGAAAACCATAATAAATTATCCATTGCAGCCTCTTGATATACAAAAAAAGAAACTAGCAAAATTGTTCAAAACAAATAATGAAATTAAATCCATTATCCAAAATGGATAGAGCTCATTTAAATAAATATCTGGAGACAGGGGGTAGGGATTTTCCCCATCCCTTTACTCTACCATGTTGATGGTAGTATGCTATATCTCCAAAGATATTTTTGACAAGGCATCGACTAAGTTGTTTTGCTCCTTATAGATGTGATAATAAGATATATGAGAGAATATTCCCTCCAACAACTTTATTTGGTTATCAATTGGATGGAAACAAATATTTTGTATTCTATAGTTCCCCAACATCTAATCTATAACCAAATTCAAGTAAGCAACAACCTATAATTAATCAATATTTCTTTCTACTATAATTCTTATCAATGTTTCAAGTGCTTTCATTTTATCCCAATTATTGGTACCTCCACACAAAGTAACCTCAAAATAAATGTTGCTTGAATAAAAAAAACAAAGTGCACCTATAGCCTTGCATGTATTGGGGTTGCTTTAACAGGCCCTATCAAAAAATCCCCATGCTTTTGTTTTGTTAATCTCAAGTGTGCTTATATTCCTCTAAGGTTTTGTCTGGAAAGGTACCTTGAGTCCTTCATAAGAGAACTTGATTTTATGGAAAACTTGGAGGTGGATATTAACTTGTCCTATAACATAATGGAATTTCTAATTAACCACAAGGCCCAAGAAACACCATAAAACAATTTGGTGCTTTAACGCATGTGGAAATGACATCCTCCAAAATCGTTTAATCTACATAATTATGTGGCCAGGGACTCATGGAGAAGGGAATCATTGGCATTATTCCATGAAGATGATTACAATCGAGCAAAATACTTGTTGAATTGGCTCATAGTGTCGATTCATTTCAATTTGTAGCTTACTTGCCTAGACATTTCATGCACACTTTCCATAAATGGTCCAAGGGGTAAAAAATGCAAACCAACACTCAAAACGGTATGCCATCAATTGCAAAAATTGAGTTTCATTGGGGCCATCATCCTTGAGTAGTCACTTAGGTTGAATGTGTGAGATCCTGTTATTTAACCCATGGATCCAAATTTGGTGCTTTAACACATGTGGAAATTACCTCATCCATTATTGTTTCTTATGCACATTTTCATGTCCAAGGACTCATGGAGAAGGGTGCTATTGGAAACAGTCAAATGGAGATGAATCTAATGGAGCATATTTCTTATTGAACCAACTCACAGTTCTTTAGTTGTTTTGAGTTGTATCTTATTTACTTGGATAATTCAAGGACACTTTCCCTAAATGGTCCCGAGGGAAAAAATTCAACACATGACTAGGAACATCATGATATTAGTTTCAATAAGTGAGTTTCATTGGGTACATCATTCCAAGTAGTCATCAAGGTTGAATACGAGAGATCTCATTATTTGACCCCTAGATCCAAATCTAGTGCTTTAATACATGTGCAAACTAGCTCATCCAAAATATTATATTATTCATGCATGTATGGTTAAGGACTTATGGAGAAGGGTGTCATTAACATTGTCCTATGAAGATGAATCCAATGAATCAAACTTCTCATATAAATGACTCATGGTTCTTGAGTTGTTTCAAGTTGTAGGTTTCTTGTGTGGACAATTTAGAGGCACTTTCCCTAGATGGTCCCATGGAAAAAGAAATGAAAATAACGACTTGGAACAACATACCATTAGTTGTAGCTAGTGATTTTCATTGTAACCATTTTCCATGTGAAGTCATTGAGGTTGGAGACAAGAGACCTTGCGATTGCCAATTGACATTTTTTTTTAAATACCTACATGACGTTAGGATTGCAACGTATGGTAACGTCACTCCCACAACACATATGTCGGAGATATATAGCTAGTCGTCACTTGAGAGACGTTACCATACATCGAAATTTTGACATATGGTAACGTCACTCCCATGGAACATATGTCAGAGATAAATAGTTGACTGTCGGTTGAGCGACGTTACCATACGTTGGTATTACGACGTATGGTAACGTCACTCCCATAGCATCCATGTAGTGTAGATTGAAGAAATGGGACGTCACAATTTCGGTGTCTCTGACATCATTGTATCGACGTCTGTATAGGGTTTGGATAGTCAAATTCGAGATGACATGGGTCTGCATGAAACGTCGTAATAGAGACAATATCTATGGCGTCGAAAAAGCGACGTCATGTGAAATGATGTTTGAGGGGGTCCGATATTTTTTGTTCTCTCGAAAATACAAAGTGGCAATTGTGTCGAACGTACCATCGAAATTTGACCCAAATGTTCTAGTGATAGTATTGTTTAGGGGGTCTACTTAACCTAGTATATCTTCTAGAAACACTTGTAGGATTTTGAGGTACCTACTGCTCTTGTGGTTGTACTTTTTGATTTTCTAGTACCTTTGGAATTTCATTTTCTTTGATTTCATCAAGCACTGTGTATTATGTGTTTTCCTTTTCATGTTTCTTTCCCTGCAATTGATCTTTGTACATGACCTTTTCATTGAATACCACATCTATACACCTAATTATTTTGTAATTTTCATAATCCCATGAGCGATAACCAAAATCATTAACATTGTATCCAATAAAGGTACACTTATTGTATTTTTCCTCAAGCTTTGTTTTATTTTCTTTATCAATATGGACAAATGGTTCACAACCAAAAGTCTTCAGAAATGAGTAGTTTACCTTTTTACATGTCCATGCCTCCTCTGGAATTCCACCATCCAAGGAGATTGAAGTCCCATCTGTTTATTAAGTAAACAAAAGTATCTACAACATCTTCCCATAACTGTAAGGGAAACCCAACATGCAATCTCATACTCCTTGCATGTTCCATGATTGTCCTATTCATCCTTTCTGACACACCATTTTCTTGTGGCGTTCCTGTAACTGTCTTCTCTCTATGAATCCCATGATATGAAAAATAATCATCAAACTCCTTGTTACATTATTCACCTCCATTGTCTAATGTGAGACTAATGTGAGACACTTCAACCTTTTTCCTGTTTCATTCTCGATCAAATATTCCATTCTTTAAAGTGTCAAAAACATCATATTTTTGTTGAATGCAATAAACCCAAGTTTTTCTAGTTGTATCATCAATAAAAGTGACATAATAAAGAGAGCTACCAAAATATGATACCCGAGTTGGTCTGTTAGAAAAACAAGATCGCAGAGAAATAAAATAAAAACAAATGCGGAAATAAAACACAGAAGATACATAATACAATAGAGACACAGATATACGTGGTTCACCCAGTGTGGGCTATGTCCACCAAAGAAATTGTCAGTTCCTTCCTTTTTATTATCCAGCAAATGAAGGGATACAACCTACATCACACCCATTGTAACTTTCTCTTATTTCTCTCAAAGTCTCCTCACTCAGAATACAATATTCGCAATGATGCATAGTTGCAATACAATTTCCCTCATAAAAGAGGGTTTCCTTCTAAGGAAAAAAACCCTAACATAAATTCTACCGTCAGATCCGTGACCTTATAATGAACAGTCCAGATTTACTATGAAATTACAATATACATTTACAATATAATCCCCCCCCCCCTTGCAACTCCCCCGCGTGGAGGGGTGTATAGTCTTCCGGGGTGTAAAGTCTTCATGGGGTATAAACATGACTGAAAACAAATACCTATGAATCAGGAAGATAATCAGGCTCCATAACCAACATGTTCCTCCTACATATGTATGCACAAGCTATAAATTTTCACTCTTCTTTTTCTTTCCAACCCTGAGAAATGTGAGTCTCTTTTATTTTCCATAAGCACAATGTTCACAAAAATCCAAATCAACTTGTTTAAGACATGGCAACAAATTCATTTTGTGAAGTATTTGCATCCCCTTCTCACTTATGTCTCCAAGCCTATGATTCCACAGTGTTGTATCCACGCCTGTAGAAGCTAAAGATATTGAAGAGTCGACATTAACAATACACAAATACAATGTACGTTCCTTCTCTCCTTTTTCCATTACTAGTGATCCTTTAATGACCTTCCATGCCTTATCTGTAAATGTAGATATACAAACTTCACTTGCCAACTGCCTTGTTGAAATCATATTTATTCTCAGATCTAGTATATGTCTCACCTCTTTCAGTAATCATTACTTTCCATTCTTTTTCTTTATTTGTGCCTTACCCATTCCAACAATTTGACATGGTTCATCACCACCCAAATAAACCTGTTTGAAATCACCTTGAACATAATCTTGGAAATATTTCCTATGGGATGTGGAATGAAATGAAGCCCTTGAATCTAATTTCAGAGTGTTTGAACCAGAGATAGAGTTACTTACAACCATGACCAAGCTATTCCATATTTATGGAAATGAGCATAAGATTAGAATGGACCTAACCTCTTCATCAAATTTCACTCCTACGGAACTTATTTGATTAGTAACCGTATTGAATTCATTTAAATGGTTGGAAACAGACCCACCTTTTGGCATCGTCATATTAAATAATCGCTCCATTAGAAACACCTTGTTGGAAGCCAAGGGTTTTTCATATATTTTATCCAATTCCTCCATCAGATCCTCCACTGTATTTTCTTTCGAAATATTTAAATCCATTGATGCTTCCAAGCACAGTTGTATCGTTCCCATTGCTTTTATGTCAATAACCTCCCATTGTTCATCATTCATACTCACCGACTGCTTTTATTTTACACCCAATGGTAGGAAAAAATCCTTCTGATATAAATAATATTCCATATACATCTTCCATAACTTGTAGTTTTGGGCATTAAATTTATTGACCATAAACTTTCCATCTTCCACCATTTCTCCCACTCGAACGAAGAACCTTCTTTTTTAACGAGTTACCTTTCGCTATGATAGCAGTTGTTAGAAAAATAATAACATGGAGAAATAAAATAAAACAAATGCAAAAATAAAGCATAGAAGATACACAATACAATAGAGACATATATATATGTGGTTCACCCAGTGTGGGCTATGTCCACCAGATATGTTGCCTGGTCCTTTCTTTATTATTATCCAACAAATAAAGTGATACAACCTACAACATACCCGTTGTAAATTCTTCTTCTATCTCTCACAATATCTTCTCTAAAAATAAAATATCCTCCCCCTCACCCAACCGCAATACAATTCCTCATAAAATAGCGCTTCCTTCTAGGGAAAAAATATGTAACATAACTTCTACCGTATCTGCGACCTTATAATGAATGGTCTAGATTGACTAAGAAATTGTAATATTTTACAAGGTAATTTTTCCCAAAAAATCTCTTTTGGGGCGTTGCCCCTGAAACCCTGCCAAGGGGGGGCTCCATTAATTATCACCTCCCCCTTGGCTCCAAATTTCGGGGGGGGATACCCCCACATCACCCCTCATCAGGAAATGGGGTCCAAACACAACTGAAACAAGATCTATGAATCATGAACAACATGAACACCATCTACTCATCTAGGTACACCTCCAGGAACTTGTGGATAAAATCCTTGAACATGAAGACCACGATCCGAGATAATATCATGGGTGCATTCTTCAGCCCGAAGGGATCACCATGAAAGAAAATGGTCCCCATTCCTTTGTGAATCTTGTCTTGTCTTGATATTCTTTGGCAATTCGGACTTGGTGATATCTTGTGAATCCATCTATGAATCAGTGGGCCTCACATCCACCCACATAATTTAGTACTTCATCGATAAAGGGTGTAGAGAAGGGATCATTCACACATGTTGCATTCAGGTTGCACATGTCGACACAAATCCTTATGTCACATGTCTTCTTCGTTTGCACCACCATTGGACTCATCCGCTATGACTCTTCTATGGGGACAATGATCCCAAAATCCAAAATATGATCTAGCTCCTTGTGCACCTTCTACTTATACTTTGGGTTGAGGAAATATGGTCTCATTTTAACCAATTTAGAATCTATATTTAGTTGAATTTTCATGGCCCCAAGGGATCCTATAATTCCCTTAATCTCCAAGAAGTTTCTGGGGAAAAAATCCTCATATTATTTTAGTGAGTCTACCACTTGGGTTACTGCTTTTTTGTCCCAATAATCCTTGATGATGGCCATATTAGGTGCCTATTTTGTACCAATATTATGTTTCTTTGTCTGAATCGAGCAGCCATAGTTTGACGCAGTGCTATCTGAATCATTCCCCCCAACCAAGCAATTTCCCTCAATTTCATTGATATGCATTCCATGGGGTCGTATTCATCGACATCATCTCTTTTAATCTTCCAGTAGTGCATCACTTCTTTCATTTTTTCCATTGGTTTGTGATAGGCACAGACAACCTTCGATGTGGCATCCTTCGACTATTTATGGAAGATGACATATTTAATTCATAGGAGGGCCTCCTTCTGCACTAGAGCTTCTACCATAAAATTGAATGTCACACAGAACTGTGTACTAACGCTTCCCCAGTCCCTAGTTTGACTTCTTATTTCCTCATGGATTTACCAACTTCCAGGAACCATATCCATTGTATGGAAAAACTGATGAACCCATTGGGTGTAAGGGATTTTCTTGGTTGTACAGCACCTCTCACAAAATAAAATATGCTCATTAGGGTCCTCAGGTACCCTTATATCTATTTACAAGTTCAAAATATGATGTAGGATGGAACCAGACCTTTATAATCCCAACCACCTATGCCCATTATTGTATATTCACGTGTTGTGTCACCCACTAATGCATAGGTGTTCCTTTGAAAACTGCATCCATGGCCTGTACTCTTCGGTTTTTCAGGACTGCCTCCTCCATCTGTGCCAAGAACATGTCAACTAGACCAATACCATCAAATCTTGTTGCATCACATAACTATGATCCAATCCAGCACATTGTCTTTGTAATTTTTGTGCACCTCCTAGTGGAAACTTCATATAGATTTCTCTACCATCTCTCTATATCATCCTATGAGTCTATGTCAAAAGAGCACACACTTCTCTAGCTCATCTCGCCATCTACTATGGGATTGATATAATCCTCTATGTGCCTTGTAATATGATATATTTTCTCGGTGATGGATATTTTTGCATACTCATTCATGGGATCATTGTCCATATTTCCTTCATTTGGATTTAATGGCACAATAATGTGCAAAATATATGTTTCAAATTACATTTTCCATTTATTCATATTTAAAATTGCATTATTATCAAATTCCCAATCAATGCCAAGTAGTGTGGGGTAGGGATATGAGTCATCGATGATCTTAATCACCTCAAAATCCTCTTTAGTATTTACTACTTCAATGTTCACTTCTACTTTCTCTAGCTAATCTATGGGATATACTCTTTATTGATTAGCCAGCCTAAGTTGAACAAAGGACCACACCAATCTCATCTTTCCCATCAAATACAAGAATTTCTTTGATAATATGTTCACATCAAATCCCAGATCCAACATGACACCATCCATCTCATAGCTTTTGAGTTCATCTATCATCTTGAACTCTCTTCTGGTGCACTCTTGTTTGCTCACCTAGTGCACATCCCTTTTTGGTAGCAGGGTAGATATAGCTAAAACTGTCTCTTCTTCCCCCATACATATTTTCTACATGTGTGTCAACTTATTTGCAACATTAGGATCACTGAGCATTTTCAAACAACAACGTAAAAATTTACTTACTTGATCCTCTACTTTCTCCTCATGACAAGTGTTGTGTTGGGTTTATTCTTGTGTTGTTCACCCTAGCTCTTCACGTACATGATCCTGAATTAATTTTATTCAGCCTATTGTATGTCTTCATGTTTGCATTCTTCTTCCAGTAACCTATGTGTTAGACGTTGTATCTCTTCGCACACACAAGCTTCCTCCAATGATTTTTGTGTTTCATGATATAATTCTTCATGGGTGTGGGCCTCCTCCAATGATATTTGTGTTACACATTGTACCTCTTCACACAACTGAGATTCATCCATTGATCTTTATTCTGCACACTGCAACTCTTTGCACGCTCTATCCTCCTCTATATCCCTTCGCACATCATGCAAAAATTACTTTTGTTTCCCAACGTCAAATTTGGTTATACCTGTGCCACATTTCTGATCTTTCCTTCATTATTCTGACCCAAGTTTTCTCCATGCTCTAAGTCCATTCCCATTCTAATTCCTCCTTGGGTTACCACCCAACCATTAGCTTCTTCCTTTGGCCTCTGATTTTTGCGGGGCTTTGTTGTCACCATATTGTAGTGTGCTTTCTTTTCTTCCCACTTTTTCAACGGATTGGGAAATCTTCTATGACATGCTTTATACTATGACAACACCCTTAGAGAGCACACAATTTAGTACAAAATCGTGATATGTGGACTACTTTGTCGTGATTAAATCAAATAGGTGGTCTTCCTCCACCACTACCATATCCTCGTCCTCTTCCTCGTTCATATTCTACTCTCGAACCTCCTTGGTATCCTCCTCTATCCACACCTATGTGGTCATCACCTTTTCTATTCTTCTTGGACCTGGAAGGCATTTGCAATGTGATCCTGTAATTGTTGAAGTGGCCGACAATTGTTCACATTGTTCCCCGTGTATTTGTAGAACTTGAAAAAAAGAGTATGTGTAATATTCTTATATTTTTGTAGTGTTAGTCACCAGGGAGGGATATGTTCCCATTGTCTACAAATCTCACACCACTCAGTCTGAGGCCCAGTCAAAAATGGATTTGGCACACTCGTTTCCAGGAAATTCACAACATATGACACTCATCCATATGGTGGCCCTATGACAACACGTAGTACACCACATATGTTCATGGACCACCCTTGGATTTTCCATATCTTGTAACTACATTGTAATATTTTCAAGTTAGGACTGCACTTGCGCCATCCTTGCTGATGTCTCACCACCTCCTAGTGTAGCTTCTAGGAGAATCACAATCTCCATGGCTTTTTCCTGATTAGTCACCTTCTACTAGGTGAGAAAGAATCAAATATGGGGTAGTAGTCCTGCAATAAACTACTCCCTGTGTTGAACATCTTGGATCATAAATGTCAGCCTATCCACAATATCTTAAACCATTGGTCACAGTCCCATACGATTTCTATGTCCTTTTTCTTGATCTCTTTTATCTCAATAATATATTATGATTCTGAATTAGGCTTCTGGAACTCCCTAAGCATATTTCTCTTAATCTATATCAAGGATCTAGTATGTTGTGTTGGCACCATCACCTTATACTTCATATACCACGTCAAAGCTCTGTCTCTAAAGGTGGTCTCCAGTTGTGTTATCTTCTACACTTCATCTGGGATTCACTTCACAGACCGTATAGTTTCACATGTAAACCAATGTTTTTCTACATCATCTTTACCCATCCCATGGAACATGGGTAGCCTCAGAGTTGTGTCTTGGTTGCCATACTCGACCTATTTTTTTTTCTTCCTGACTGACTACTGGCTATTGGGGATCTGGATATTGATACTAAAACTCTTCCTTGCAAAGTATTGTTGACTTTGACCTCTTCTTCACTCATATATTCTCTTCTTCTTTCTTCTACTCTTTCTTATTATACTCATTTTTCCACACTTTCTTCGTCTCTTTCTTATGGATTACAAATGTGCAAGGGGGGTGGTTAAAATAAGGGGTTCCTCCATCTTCTCTCATCATCTCTTGTGAGGGGTCCCAAAGAGATTCCTACCTGTAGCCATGCAAGTCCATTCACAATACTAAATCCTCTTCCTCTTCTTGAAGGGATCCATTTCCATCTTCCACCACATTTATGCCACTATTTTTCACCTCATCATCCTCTGATGTGACTACATCTCTCAACAACCAAGGGGTTCTGACTTCATATTCTCCAACCTACTACCACTGCTCCTAGTATCCTCACTTGATACTCTACTTCTACTATCCTCACTTAACACAACACTCTATCCCGTGCATCCTCTTGGTGTGGTCTCCTTTCTCTTCATTTTGGGTCTGCCCCCTCATCCTTCACCCCCTACTATCTTTTTTCCACTCCTTCATTCGGATTTCCCCCTTATATCAACTCTTCTTGTGTATCTCTCTATTATTTCTCTCCTTTTCTCTTCTTGGTACATTCTCTTCTCACCTCATCTCAATTTCTTTTGGATCCTCTTGACTAGATCAATTTTATATCTCATTTCCCCCCTTCTTTCCAACCCGCCCCCCCCCCCTCTATCTGAGGGGGTATACTTATCCATTCTATCGGGATCCATGTGCATCAATCCATTTTATATAAACACCATCTTTATCCATAGAGAAATTTCTTGCAACAATCTCTTCTAAGGGCCTTCAAACAAAATTCTTTCAACCTTGCTGAAAGAATCATTGTATTCGATGGTGAACTCAACAATGTATCCTTCCTTAACTCAGTTGAACCAAAATTTGATTTCTCAAGCCCACTTATTCTCCACATATTTTAGTCCATTTATTGTATTTTGGTCCCATACCAGTGGTTATTGGACTCTTAGAGTTGTGTTAATAGTTGTATGCCCCTTCAACCATTCATACAACAAAAAAGGAAGCTCAACAAAGAAAATTTCATGCAAATCTATGTAGATATACCTCTTCTTCCAACGTTCAATGTTGGTTATTAGATCCTTGGTCTATCATCATAAAAACTCATCTTCCTTCTTAGTTAACCAGTCTTGTATTTCACCTCGAGATAGATTTCACCTTATTCTTTCCCTTTATCATGCAATACAAAACCTTCAGGTATCGACAATGAAATCATTTGTTGGCATGCATCTCTTCTATCATTGGGGGGTTGAAGACCTAGGTTTTGTCAATATTTGACCAAAAAAACCCCAAGGCATCAACATTTTCAATATCCATTCGATGACTGAAGAAGGTCTCCCCTAAGATGCCATGAGAATCACATAGAACATTTAGTATTGTGTCGGATATGAAGGGAAAATGCTTATAGGGAAAACTCCCAGGATTTCATACATTCATTCATTCATAATCCATTAACCCAACATTATGCATAAAGACATATACATAAAATTACTCATTTCATGACATAACAGAAGGCAGAAAGATAGAACTCCATCATTCATGGATTATATCCATGCATATACAAAATCATAGATATAAATAACTCGGGTCATGCGCTCTACACAAAATCATTTCTTTTCTCATTCTGAGCCATTTTCTAGCTCATTACAAAAAATCATATAAAAGTTAGACACAACTCGACTCAAAATTAGACTATGATCTCCTTCTTTGCACTTGACTCTATCTATCCCTTTTTCTCTAGCTCTCTATTTCTTTCTTCTTTGCTCCACTCTCTTTAGTGAATTCCATATCCACGCATTTCTTCTGTCCACATGCATCCCACATATCCTCCTTGGAGTGTGAAAATCCTAACTAACTTGCTAGCTCATCCATAATCTTTCCCACGATCCATTGAAATGTTATTATTCATCATTCAGGAATATTCTTGAATATGTTCTCAGATTTTGTCTAGATGCAGTATCTTCTAGATCCTTTGTGCGCCATACAAAATTGGGTTGGTGTGCACACCTTATTCTTTTGGCTTAATTCCTTCCTTATGTCATGCAATGTATGTTCATGGGTGTGCGCACAATATTGATTTGTGGGGCGTGAACGACTAACCCAAAATCTTGGGTGCCAACATAAAGTACTGAGATCATGGGTGAAACATTGTTGCTACTATTCCAGGGCCTATCAAGTGGCCTACAAATATTGGATGTTGGTTTTCCATTTGGTTTGAGTATTAACCTTGGGTCTAGTCCTACCACTATTTATTTTACAAGTGTTGGGGAAAGTAATGTCACTGGGGGTAGAAATTTTTCTAGGGGAGGTTATGTGGGGGGATTAATGATGTCATACCCCATAGACACTCCCTTTGCACTTTATATTGGTTATGTGCCAGGAAATTATTTTTTGAATACCAACCAAGGAACCCCTCTCCAAGAGGACTCTTGCATTTTTCCTTCCTTTGGAAATGTTGGTGCCCTTTTGATGTCCATATTGAATATTCTTGGATTGACTGTGTGGATACCAGTTTGGTTGTTGTTCACTCCAAATGTTTCAAATTCTCATGAAACTTATTTTCCAATGAAATATATTCCTCCTCCTTCCACCTCTTTTGGTGAAATTATATCCCCTAGTAACCAAAAGTCTAAAAGGAATAGAAAGAGGAAGGATAAGAAAAATAGTCAAAGACAAAGGGAGAAGTCACCAACCACTACAATTCATGTTGGAGACATGTCACCAGTCACTACAAGTCATATTGAAGACAAACAACAAGCCACTGCAATCCATATTGGATACAAGTCACCAGTTGTTGTAAGTCATGTTGGAGACATGTCACCAATTGTTGTAAGTCATGTTGGAGATATATGAGTCGATTATTTTGTCATCCTCTATCTCTACTGGCCCTTCGACAAAATATTGTCTGACTTCTTATCGACCTATTGAAGTGAACCATAGTTCACATGTTTCTTTTCTTCCTAGATGGGCTGCCAAGATAATTGAAGTTGTTGGAGATGCTATTAGAGATGCCTCCTCCATACGACAAACTCAAAGTTAGAAGCAACATGATAGTGTTTCCTTGATGACTCGGGTACTTGAAACTCATGATCATGTTTCCTACTTAGATGTTGAATGACGATTTGGATGGGAGTAGGCCATGCAGAAAAAAAAAATGATTCTTTTTCAAAGAATCAAACTTGGGACTTGGTTCCCAGTCGCAAGGAAAGAATATTGTGAAATGTCAATGGGTCTACATGAAAAAATTTACCTATGAAGGTATTGTTGAGAGACATAAAGAATGCCTAGTTGCAAAGGGATTTTCTCAACAATAACGAATCAACTACACTGAAACATTTTCCCTTGTCATAAAGATGAACTCTGTTTGACTTATTCTTTCTCTTGTTGCTCTCTTTGGATGGAAAATCCATAAGATGGATGTGCAGAGCGCATTTATTCATGGAGACCTATATAAAGAAATTTTCATGGAAAATCCACTTGGTTTTGTGACAGATTCAAATTTGGTTTATCGACTCAAGAAGTCACTTTATGGTTTGAAGCAGGATCCCCAAGCTTGGTATGTTAAGATTGACAATTTCTTTCTTCGACTTGGTTTCAAACTATGTGAATATGATCACATCTTGTATTTACTCCATACCCATGGAAACACCTTGATTGTTGTTGTATATGTAGATGACTTACTCATTATTGGTAATAACAATGATCTCATCCTTAGATTAAAGAAACAACTTAATGACTCCTTTGACATAATAGATATTAGTACTCTGTATTACTTTTTGGGTCTTCAAGTATTACCACTATGTGATGGATTTTTCATTTCTCAGTATAAATATGTGTTGGCATGTTTTCAGACAGAGGCAGAGTATGCGTGTTTGTCATTGATGGGAATGCCATTTATGGAGAATATCAGCACTATTAGTAGCGTAGCAATAATGACAATATCAACAATGAAGAGAAACAGTGATCGTTGGATCCCATTTAGAATTCACGATGACCGTCAGATTCGAATTCATATAGGAGGAGCGCACAGTAGAAGAGAATAGATCTCAAGCATCATATATGAGCCCAAAGACCGACCGTCATTGGATCCATAAGAAGGATCACGGTATTTACGTGCAATATGAAGCGAGCCAACAAGATCCTGAAATAAGGAGGACCATCCATCTTCAAGAAGGACATGTGGTAAGCGACTAGAATTTCACTGACCTGCACATTGGAGGAGTCAACGGAACATGGTGTGGGAACTTGCGATATGAGAAATCCTGAGAATCGATATGGACCTTTGGATCGAGGTATGTTGTGGAACGTTGGATGCAGAGGACACATGGCGAGTGATTGGCATTTCACTGACTGGAAATTCAAAGAAAGGAGGTGCTCAATCCTATGAAATCACAAAATGTGAAACCACGACTTAATCTGAGTTGTTGATCAAAGGGAGGTCGTGGAATGTTGATCGGGCATGAAAAAGACCCATGAAGTTGCGAAATTGCAATAAGATCTTGATCGTTGATCCAAGAGGAACATGTGGTGAGGGATTAATGTTTCATTGATTGGAAAGTCAAAGGAAGGAAATGCTCTAACCTTGCAACTCACGATATGCGAAATCGTGATAAGGTCTAGCCCGTGGTCATAGACAAGGTCACATCATTGAAGGCTTAAGGGAAGGAGATAATTTCTAAGCTCCATTTCAAGGATCACAACTTGGAGTGTCGAGACCCTTCATCACAGGAATCCCAAAACACGAGATCGCGATGAGATCTGGATCGTCGGATCATTGGAGATATCGAATGTTGATCAAGCTCGATGAAGTTCATAAGTTTGTGAAATGCGAAATGCCTTTTGGTGTAGGCTTTGGTCACCGTTGATGGTCATATGAGATGGAAGAGCTATCATGAAGATAAGCTCCATTTCAGGGATCACAACTTGGAGTGTCAAGACCCTTCGACACAGAATTGTCGAAATGTGAAATGTGAAACGCATTTTGATTAGGCCCATGGTCACATCCAGTGAGCATATGGGATAAACGCAAGACCTTGCGAATTTAATCCAATGATGCTTGTTAAATGGAAATTTGATCGAAGGGCTATTGTTGATCTTTACGATTAATTGTTCAGTTACAATTCAGTTAGCAGAACCGAATCATGGTTCTTAGATGGTTGGCAATTCAGTGGTTGAACCATTGTTGTCCTAGGAATTCGAGGTGTAACTGAAGTTGTGTGAAGTACATAAAAGAAAGATGCAGTGACTGTGTACGGTTGGTTGTTCTGAATGAAAAATGAGTTAAACTGTAAGAAAGGGAAAATTACAGTGTGCGCAGTGTGAGATAAAACTTAGAGATGAGTAACAGATGTTGAATAGACATAAGCAAGATCAGAATTGCAGAACAGCTTAAAGCATAGCAGAATTGCAGAACAGATACAAGCATAGAAAAATTGCAGGACAGAAGAGAAGTGGTAAGAATTGAAACACCTGCGTTGTTGGTCATTCAATCATTTTACTTATAAACAGGGAGGTAGGGTGGTGTTAGGGAGGACTGTGGTCCTCTAATATTCAATTTGATGCTTGAATATTGGGAGTTGTAGCTTCCATCTAGTTGTGGCTAGAAAACAAGGTGGCAGGGTGGTGCTTGGGAAAACACAGAGTTTTATGTATGCAAGTTGGTGCTTGTATAAGTGGAAGTAGGTGCTTCCATCAAGTCGGTGTTGGAACACTCAGGGAGTTGATGCTTCCTTCTAGTGGGTGCTAGAGAAACCAGAGAGTTGGTGCTCTCAACAATTTGGAGCTTGTGAAAGAGAGGTAGTAGCCTCACTTTGAGTTGATGCTCAAACATAGATGATGTACAGAACTTAAAAGAATGCCTATCATTTTGAAGAAGAAGAGGTTTTCTCCCTTTATGGGTTTCCTCGTGAAAACTTGTCTCTGTATATATCTTATGTGTAAATGATGCTCATTGTTTATGTTGTCCATATGTTGTATAATATTGATGGTCACTTGGAGAAATATTAAAAATGGTTCAATAGACTTAATATTGTTTAAGCACATTAACAACTGATTCACCCCCCCTCTCAGTTATCTTAGTAATTTCAACAATTGGTATCAAAGCGGGTTCCTTTTATTTAAAGGTAGATCTGTAAGCTTAAACATGACAAGTCATGAAGAGACTTTAGCCAGTAAGCCTCTTCTGTTTGATGGAACGAATTTTTCCTTCTGGAAGGTTAGAATGAGAACATACCTAATGGCCTTAAGTGTTGATGTTTGGGATGTAGTAGAGACTAGATACATAAATCATGTTGTGCTAGCTTCCAAGGATGATAAGTTAGAATTTAGCTTTAATGCTAAGGGAATGAATGCTATCTTGAATGGACTTGCAGAAGCCGAGTTTGTGAAGGTGATGCATCTTCAAACTTCTAAAGAAATGTGGGACAAACTCATTAATAGCTATGAAGGTAATGAGAAGGTGAAAGATGCCAAGCTTCAAACCTACAGAGTATAGTTTGAAAAGCTACAGATGAAAGAAGATGAAACTGTTGGAAAATACTTTCTGAGAGTAGAAGAAATGGTAAATGCAATGAAGGCACTTGGTGAAACAATTGGGGAATCTCCCAGATAGGTTCAACCCGAAGGTCTCTGCTATAGAAGAAGTTAATGATCTAAAAACCTTGTCTTTTGATCAACTTCTAGGAATGTTGACTGCATATGAGATGAGGATAGTTACAGATAAACCCGCCTCTAGAGAAGCATCATTTAAAGCAGATTAGAATGAGGATTGTGAGCCTGATGAAATTGAAGAAAAATTCGTGAGAAGATTAAAGAAAGGATCAGGCAAGTACCAAGGTAAGCTTCCCTTCAAATGTTTCAACTGTGGTAAGATAGGACATTTTTCAAATAAATGTCCACACAAGAAACATGATCAAAACTCTAAAGATGAAGAGAAGCACAAATCAAGAAGATTTGATAAGAAGAAGAGTTTATGTGTAAACAATGATGACTCCTCAGAAGACATCGAGAGTGATTCCTCATGTGAAGATAAAGTAAATGAATTCTCACTTATGGCCAAAGAGGATGGTGATAATGAAAGCAAGGTCAGTGATGAGAATGATGAAGAAGCTGTGGTTGATATGGAAGGAGAACTGATCAGTGCACTGGAAGAGATTGGCAGACTCATAATTAAGAACAAAAAGCAAAAGCAATTGCTGATACAGTTTGAGAAAGACAGTAAACAGCCTGATGAAGACTTTTACCTGCTAAAAGTGGAATTAGAAGAGGCAAAGAAAATCGAAGATACTCTGAAATGACAGTTATCAGAAAATAAGGCTAGATGTGAAGCATTAGAACAAGAAGTAGTGAAAACTAGGAAAGAGATGGAGAAATTTCAATCCTTGTACAATCAGAATCTGTCAAGTATCAATGCCTCAGAAGAATTAACTTTCATTCTAAATCAGCAAAGGAATCCAAAGTTGAAATTTGGTTTGAGCTATGAAGAAGGATCAAGTAGTGGTTAGCTGAGAAACAAAGAACCCATCAAGTTTGTCAAATCTTTAACCAATGACAACAACAAACCTGCAGAGACAAAGGAAGACCATCAGCTACCTAGGACAAGCAAATAAAAAGGTGCCAGGATTGAATCTGTAGAACAAATAAATAATCCACTCCCTACTCAAGGACATCATCAACATGAAATAAATCGATTTACTCAAATAAGACAACCATTTTCTAGGTACAAAGAATTTTTCTATTGATATTGTTTCTATTGTTCTAACTTTGGTCACAAAGCTGTAAATTGTTCCCTAAGACTTAGACATGAGCAATTAAGATTTCCAAGGAATAAATATCTACCACAACAAATAATGATACAACAAAGTAACAAACCATCACAGATTGCAAACTGCCAAATTAAGTCTAGAGACATGCAACTGAGGAGGTCAATAAATAATAAACAGACAATGAGTAGACAACACTACAACAATAACTTTGACTTATTGAACAATGAGATTGAATGTTATAACTGTCACAACTTTGGCCACAAAGCTGCAAGCTGCAATCTGAAGGATTACAAAGCAGATCCAAGAATAAAGTTCTTAGATAGAAAGACCAGCACA